>VWZD01008768.1:703863-725015 GCA_013396695.1 Sakesphorus luctuosus
CAAATATGGAAGAAGTTTTAGATACCCTTCCATGCTGTTCACAGCTCGTTCCTGTGTAGCACCTCAGGTTTATGATGCCATTTACATGCACAGCTGTAGTGGGAAAAGTGAGATCTGAAGGGATTTTAGTTTTGTAGGATTTATATAGGGACACTATTCCAGTAAATAAGGAAGAAAGTGGGTTGTTTTCCCCCCTTAAATCTCAATATTATTCAGGCAAGTTCAATCCACAGTAACGAATTTAGAGCCAAAAAAACTTGAACATTGTCTTTCTTCAGAGACACTTCAATTAATTGCAGATATAGTGTCTGGTNTTCAACTAAAAAACAACCCAAAACAACTCAAAGCCAAAACCCTCAAGGCTTTTGGTTTCTTTGCATCTGTAAACCATAGAGGAATAGAGAGCAAATAGGAAAAGAAAAAACAGCAGAGTTAACTGCTAGTGTAGGGTACAAAATAAATTTCTGTTCTGTCAAGATTTCTAGGCCTTGAATGTAAGTACTCTGAGGAAAAGTTACAAGTTCTTGAGTAATGAAAACATGACAAGGAAGTTTTTAAGGGCACTCTGAGTAGGATGGAACCCATTCCCAGTGTCTCCATCTGTTTCAGAGTCCAAATAGGAGTTCCAGTTTGTGTTACACATTTACTGAAAATCACGGTTATTGGTGTCACAGAATATGACAGATGTCCATGCGCATTGAACCAGAGGAAGGATTTTAAAGATCAGCCCTATGAGAACATTTCTCCTAAGTATCCCTGATTAATACCAAATTTGCAATTGCAGTAAGGGAAGTAGTATATCATTAGAATCACTTTGGTGTTTGGTTGATGACAGACATAAAAAAGCAATACATGTGGTACGTACCTGAGGAATAATGGCAACTAAATAATGGCAACTTTCTTTAGAGTTCTGTCATCTTTAGTAGATATCTAATGGAGTCAAAAATATGTGCTCAAGAAGGATGTGGGGGATGTCATTCATGGTCACAAAAAGGCAGTGAACTTCTGACAGATATTTGTCTGACCTGCTCTGGAAGACCTCTCAAATGGGAGATTTTATGGTGTTCCCAGGCAATGCATTGGGGTAATCTTTTGTCTTTCCCTTGGAAAGTGTTGTCTGAGGTTAGTCTAATGGTTTTTTTTAGCAGAAGTTCAAGCCTGTTACTTCTCATTAATTTCCATTTTATCATGGAAACTCTACCCCTTCTTTGTAACTTGTTTTTAGAGCGTATTTAAATTTATTGTTTTCTCTACACACTGTGTCTTACCTGAAAAGTGATGCTTTTCAGATCTTGAATTCTTGGTCTGGTGGATTTAAGTAAGTTTAACATATGTGAAGGTTTTTACAAAGGAGTTTATATCACATTTGGGGCAGAATTTGAAGCCTAATTCAGGCTTGTTAGTGACTGTTTGCTGCATCTGTGGAGATGGGCTGTGTAGATGTTGTCCTTGCTTCCCAATTTTGGGTGTGCTAACCACAGCTCTTACTCTGAATTACCACTGTCTGTGCAGTGTGGGATCACATGGTGCTTTGGGAGTCACTCAGGTGGCTGCTCTGCATAAAAATGCTTACTGAGAGGGAAAAAAATAATAAATAATCCTTGCATTCTTTAAAATGATTAACAAAGAATAAATGACTGCAAGTAATAAAATGCTTCAGGGTATTTTCTTCATAAGCCCTTGGGAATAAGTTTTATTTTCTCAAGAAAACTGTCACCAGTGAAAATTTGAGCTTATTTAATGAATTTTAACTTAGGAGAACCTTTTTTTTTTTTCTCCAGTGTCATGCCTCCCCCTGCCCTCTCCTCCCCCAGCTCTTCCTTTTGAACCTTTTTTTTTTTTTTGAAGGAAAGCGAACAGTGTTCTTACCATTGTGTAAAGCTCAATGGTGTCTGTAGTACAGATGACGATATTTTTACAATGCAACTCTAAAATACCCAGCTTTCAAATCTCTGTTTTTCCTGATGGCAAGGTGAGTTCTTGCACACCATTAGCTAGCAAAACATTCCATCAGTGTAAAAATCCTCTTCTGGAATGACAACAAGAGAACAAAAGGCAGAATCAAAATAACACCTTTTTTCTAACCTCTCCCTAAACTCTTAAAGCCCGGAGACATGTAATGATGACTCCCAGATGTTGTGCAGGGTTTTTGCTGTTCCCTCCAAAGTCACATTAGCCACAGGAGATGACTTGCTGTGATCTTAACTACGTGTGTTGCTCATCTGTAGTTTTCCAAGGTGACCATCCCTGGAGTAAATGTGTAACTTCCTGTCATGTTTTAACTCTCCATTAACACAGAACCAGCTCCCATGGGAAGCAAACCTGAGGATTCTCAGGTATCCTACTACTCTGTGGGGTACCAAACTTTGTAACTGAGCAAAAGTACTACAAATAGGTCAGTGTATACACTGTGAATGTTCAGCACTTGTCAGAAAGTCCTTGTAGTGTAAGGTCATTGCTGTGTCTGCTAAAAAGTGCTGTAAGATTCAGAGGAGCTTTATCTGCGTGTCTTTCAGCAGAGTTTTAATTCTGGACCCAGACATAATATTGTATTTAATGTGCATATTTTAAGTCTCTGAAGAGTATCACAACCAAATTTTGTTAAATTATGCTTTCTTTTTTTTTATCAGCATTGATTGTTGAATATAAAATCAGCTTTAAAGTGCAGCTTTTAAATTTTTTATTTTGAGCATATCACTAAATGTTTCCTTATTTATTTTGCTCTTGTTGGAAAGTTCAGAAGCACTGAATGTTAACTATAAATTGATTATAAGATTACTATGTTCTGGAAAGATAAACAAACAAAAAATTGGGCTTTCTGTGTTATAGTATTTACCATTGTCTTTCCTCTGAAATAAATGCAAGTAGAAAATTCAGTATCTTTACACAGATTATTGTGGTTTTAATTGTTGTCTTCTTCTGATGTTAGATCTGAAAGGAAATTTGTCCTGATCTTCTCAAGCTGTTGGTGTATGTTGCTTTCTGCATACCTGCAAGTCTGTGTTTCTTAATATGCTTTATTTATTCTCCTGGTAGGGACCTGCAAATGCTGCAGTTCCCTCCCTGGAAGTGCAGAGCCTGCACAGTTCAGGAGGCTGGAGCTGGGATGGAAATTTTGTGCACTGTTCAGCTGATTTCAGGAGTCCTGATCAAGGCCTTCTGACTCCATGCTAGAACAGCAATAGTACATAATGGGAGGAAAATAAAATTGTTTAGTAAATTGTAAACTTCAAATCCATAATAAATCACTGGTTTTCTTTTTGCAGCAAGTTGAAATTGTGTGATTTTAATTTGCCATTATGCTGGAGATTAGCTGATGATCTTTTTTCTGCATGTGAAAAATGCTAAAGCATTCTGAAGAAAATAATTGTAAAGCCAATAATTGAGAAAAAATAACTATAATAAATGATGACAGCATGTATGAAAAGCGTTGGTCTCAGCTATGCCACGGTAAGTAGCAGGTGACAGACTTTTGCAGTAATAACAAACTGGAAAAGTCATTATTACTTAGCAGGGAAATAAATTATATGTACAGGATCTAATTTTTAAACACAATATAATGCTCACAAGTAAGCTTACAAATACACATGGCTGTTCGGGCTCTTAAATAGAAATATTTTTAGTGATGGTGTTAACAGAAGTTAGAGAACCTTTCATTTTCTTCTGGAAGCTTTGAGGGATTTTTATCTAAGCATCTTTTGTTTGTTTTTCCTGACAACACCTTTTCTCTCCTTTCTATAATGACAAATTCCTTCCAAATTTGTTGCTCTGTGTATAGTTACAGAAACGATCCAATAGTTCAAAGGCATTGTAGGAGAAAGTAGGAATGGATAAAACTGACTGATCAAGTGGGATGGTAAAAGGGTGTTCTCTAAAATTGTCTCCTGTTACTGCTATAATTTATTTTTGCTTAGGGAGTGTGTAACCTTAAAAGAGTTGCCATGCTAACCCTGGAACACAATTTTTAGGGGGAGAGAGAGAGATGCAACATTACATGACAGTATGAGCTTACATCATTTGGAAGGAAACAAGGATTCATGCTTAATGAATCACTGTTCACAAAAGGATAAGTTGTATAAGTGCATAGTAGAAAAGAAAAACTGAAATCTCTTGTACTACTTCAAAATATTTGCAGACTAGCAAGGAAAAAAGCTCAGTGTCTGTAAGTGAGCAAGATTCCAGGTAAGCTTTTCCAGTATTGCACTGAAATTCAGCTCTTCCCTGTAGTAAAAACCAGCAAGATGTAGTACCCATCAGTTGTTCTCACTAACTTAATGTGTTGGCATTTCAGAAAACAGGCAAGTAATGCTTGAAAAATAAATGTCAACTTTTTTCCTCTTTGTAAATAAAATTTAAAAGGTGGCATGTTATAAACTGAGTATTGTGCAAACTATAGAACTGCTAAAAAACCCTTACTTGAATAGATCCTCAGTCGGAAGATTGCACTATAATTTACAGTTGTAGGATTTGTATTAATTAGTGACACATGTAAACTTGTGCAAGTCTCTTTAATGCTCAGTTAGTGTTTTGTGGGAAATAAGGAGACTGATGGATTTTTTTTTTAGCTTCATCCTTACAGCATAGGTGTTAGTTTTCATTAAATTTCTGCTACACAGGAGTGTCAATTAATATCTTTATTATAATCATCCATAACATCTGCTATGGAAGCTCTATTCTCCTAATTTGTACTCAGATGTAATAACAGGCAGGTCTAATAGTCATATGAAAAATTTACAATTATGAATCCTAAAATGATTAGGCAGTTTGTGTGTAGCTAATAGGAACTGTGTGTTATCCTTTATAATAAGTAGGTACTTAATTTTTTATTTTTTCTGAAAAGGTGTGTAAGTGGAAAAATTAAAACATCCATTTTCTTACAAGGAGTCTGTTGACGTTAACACTGTGCCGTGTTTCATTGTGATGGGGAACTCTTGCTCTTTTGTCAAAATCCAGAGGTATGTGCCTGAGATATCTGTTAAAAGAATCTGTGATATGCATTAAATGTCATTGTTTTGGCTCCTTTTTTTTAGGAGTAACTTAATCCTGAACTTTTTTAGGAGTAGTCATCTACTCCTAAAACAGGCCACAGCTTTTAACCTCTAATGTTTATTGACCAGATGACATTTATCCATTTTGTCTGTCCTGTTTTTGAATCAAGAGTCAAAGTTCATTTGGAATACTTGCTCTGCCTTTTTACCTGTCTTGGTCTTTAGGCTGCAGTAAATCTGAGACTTTGATTCCCTTCTGGTAGAAGTTTGCACTTGCTGTGGGGATGCCTTGATCTCATGGGATTTGTAGATCAAGAAAACAGTGTCAGTCAGAGACTTCCATGTACCTTCAACCCACCCTTGGTTTCTCTGCGTGCTTAGAATGCCTTCGTGCTACAACACCTTCCTTATAGATTAGATTATTTTCTATCATTACCTCTCGAACACACAACTCCAGTGACTCTGTAAAGTGGGCTTATAAATCAATGCTACTGCACTGGGAATTGATTATGCATTACAGTTTTGTCTGATGGATGAAACTAGGTGGAGTTGCCCCTATACTTCTTGATAGCCAAGCTGATTGTAGTTTGACCTGAGAAATCATTACCAAGCAAGATTAACTCGTTGCTGATTAATAAGGACTCATGCATGTGCAATTCTGATGGGGGAGCTGTCAGGTGTCTCTTGTCAAATGGGGTGGGATGTGATGCTGCACTGCGGATTGCTGCAATGATTTTAGTTTTCTCTGATGCTACATTAATCTGAGACTGATCAGTGTCTTAGATACTATTGAATCAAAGCAGTTGCTAAATAAATAATAAGTGGCTTTTAATGCAATGAAAAGTCTATCTGTATATCTATCATTCAGTGAAATTTTACCTACAGTCTTATCTCAGACACTAATATTTTGG
Organism: Sakesphorus luctuosus; assembly: GCA_013396695.1. Taxonomy (NCBI): domain Eukaryota; kingdom Metazoa; phylum Chordata; class Aves; order Passeriformes; family Thamnophilidae; genus Sakesphorus; species Sakesphorus luctuosus. Next base: position 709,763 of record VWZD01008768.1, read on the forward strand.
GAGTTGTTATTTTCACCTGTTCTTTTATCTGTTAGTTTGCTTTTCATGGTATTATAAATCAATTTGTCTACCTTGCAAGGTCAGATGTAAACCTTCAAGACTGAAGACTGCATTGTCTCCTGTCTTTAGATTTTATACATAATTTCGTTTATTTTCTTTTAGCTCCTGCTGGAATTTAATCCTTTTTGATTGCCATTTCCATGTCTTAGATATGATCAAGCTTAAAAAGCATACCTTATGCATATAAACAAACACCAAATCAATTTTCTGCTTATGCACTTGTCTCTTTCAGGATCTAGTCTTAAAAGCAAACAAATGAAGACAGGGAAATGGCTTACTTACAGGCTATTTGAAGATTGTAGAAGGTTTTGTCAGTTTTGGGGGGGCGGGGGTTGTTGTTGCGTTTTGGAGTATTTTTCATGATTGAGGTTGATCCATTATAAATGGCTCCGTTGATCAGTGAATGATTAGTCACAGGTCAGTAATACTGAGAACATCATGAAACTTGCATTCCATTTAGTCCCGCTTGGATTTCTATACTGACTGTATGAGTACTTGTTTCAACTTAAGCACCAGGATGGTACTATATAATTTTAAACCGTACAGGGTCAAATTAGCAGTATGTTTTAGTGTGTTTTACCTTACACATGGTTTTGTGATGCACTAGGAAGGTGGAATTCCGTAGTCATGTTTAGTAAGTTTCATTAGCTGTTATGAGTAGTTCTATCTACTGAATCTTGGTGTCTCTTATAAAATCAGGTACATAAACCAGTACAAACTAATATTTATGAAATACTTGTTTTCTGTTGTTGTCAACATTGTCAACACTTAATTATTATTGCAACTATTCATTACTTGCAAATGGGCTTTTTGGGTTGAATTGTAATTAAGCCAATACAATAGCTCCTTGTATTCCCCATGATAAATCATAATGAATTAGTAAACCTATCAAATCTTACCACATATTTCTCTTATCATTTTAGGATACATGTGATTTTGTCAATTAGATATATATCTGCAAAGGAATCTCAAAGTATCGTCCTCAATTTTTAAGTAAGGTCACAATTCCACATCAGTGTGCAAAGTCCATAGGTTACATGTCATTTCAGCAGTAGCACATGTGTTTTAAACAACAATTAGAACTGTGATCCGTAAATACTGGCCAAATTCATTAAATCCAGTGTCTGAAAGTGAGAAGTGAAGAATATATCCAGATAAGAAACTGTATGTGCTGTTATGTAAACATATTAAAAACATTAATTATTTAAAATACAGTTAAATATTAGTCTTTTTTTTTAAAAAATAGTATCAAATAAATAAAAAAATAAATGGCCAATGAAAAAAATCTTCCTTGTGTAAAAGTATTCCACATAATGTGCCACATGTAGGTCTCTGTAACTGGCCTACAACTTTTTCCTGACATATTTTGATAGCTGTTAACAATGGGAATTCAGCCTTTCTTGGAGGAGGAATTGGGATTCTGTTTTGTCTTTTAATATCCTTATTGTGGATGCTGAATGTAGCCGTGTTCTTAGACCAGCTTTTAATGTTTCGACTTGTTTATTGTCTGTAGGCAGTTTCTAAAAGAGATTATAATCCCCATGTACTGAACATTCATTAAATCTGTTTTAAGTGTTTTCTTGGTATATCTGTGCCTTCATAGTGTCTACTGAAATGTCCAGCCGTTGGCAGAAGTCAGCAGAGGTCTTTTAAGATGTTAACTTTACAAGTTTACTGCAGTTGAGAATGGTATATGTAGTTATGCTGGTAATGTGTGGAATAAGGCTATACATAAAATAATGTATTGCAATATATTGCATGTAAGAGCATTTCCCTTTTCTGAAGTACATATGTGGGGCAGCAACAAGCTCTCATACGTAGGAGAAAATTCTAATAGTTCTGTAACCATCCAAAAGTGATCCAATTATTCTTTTTTATCACACTTTCTCTGCTAGAGTTCCTCATGTGAAAAGTAATTCCTAAATTTCAAACTCTGAACACTATAGTGAAACGACAACATGTAATTACTGAATATCATAACATGAAGAGAGCATGAGATTAGCTTTTGCACCTGTTTCGTTTTTCATTTGAATGTGGCAAATGTGTTAATATTTTGTTTTTTCTTAACAGTAGGAAGAGTGCTAAAAGAGATACTGTGAAAGATGTAGTGTGATTTCTGTGTGTATGCACATGTGTGTATAACCCAGCTGCTTTATAAACACAGGGCTCAGAGCAGCCTCCTTTGACACGATCCATTTTAGGCAAACACTCTGCTGACAACTCTGTGTGTTCAGTTCACACCTGCTATTTACAGCCATGCTTTTATTTTCCTAGGTGTTTTTGTCCAAGCCACTTGCCAAGGGGGGGTCCTGCAAGCACCCTCTGTGCTATTGAAAAGATAATCATTTAATCTTGGTCCTTTGAATCCAAAACCAGTACATGCTCAGAAGAATCAAAGCCTTATCAATTATTAGGCTATCAAAGTGTACTTTTGGAATATTTTTCATACCAGGTACAATATTTAAGGTTTGGGGGGTTTTAACAGAATTAGCAAGGCAGGTAATTAAGCTTATATAAGATGAAATAAATTAGCTCTGAGACCACATTTAAAAGCTGAAAGTTTGTCAGCCTAATTGTAACAAATTGTTGGTCTGACATACAAGGTTAACAGCAGCTAAAAGCTTAGAGGGGAAAAAATATCACTCAATCAATAGGGAAATCCTTTAAAGAAAAGCTTTGCTGGGCTTGGGTATATGAAGGAAGCAGAGCACACACCAGAGGACAAAGAGAAATTTTGACTTAATATTTAAGAACCTTTCATAGATTAAAAAAGCCCCAAATGTACAAAATTTAATTAGAAGCTAACGATTTGGTGTTGTGGGGAGCTGAAGCGAACAGAACTGGGAATGGCTTGTTTGAAATGACCTTGCTGTCAGGGATTCACATAAGCTGTTAAATGTATGCAAAGAACTGCCAGGAAATCAATAAAATAAAACATTGCGGTGGTCCAGTATGGAAGCATGGGACATAAATTACCATTTTAATTTTCAATCAATACAGAAACAGATATCCCTGAAGCAGTAAAACATGACCTGCACACAGATCTTTATTGCAGGACAAAAGAGAATACAACAGATATCCATAAAACTCTCATAGATGTTTTCAAGACCGATACTGGCCATATTTGTTCTGTATTAATTGGTACTTACCTGCTCCTGATTGGGAATATCTACTCCCAGAACAAAGAAAATTTCTTCATGGTTTATCACTTTACAAATCTTTTTGACAGCTGGCTTTAGAATTTGCAGGATGGCATTGAACATCCTTTTTTTGTTTTGAAGTACAAAGGTCTGATCAGCATTTGCAAGAAGCATCCGGTAATAGCATGAACAGGGATCAGAATGGAGCTGCCCAAAAGATACTCAAGACGGGAATAGCATAGCACAGAGAATTTTATTGTGGGCCGTAGTTTTATGAGTATTCAGCATTGGTTGTTTCCATAACCTATTAAGTTATGATGGTCCTTTGTGTCTGTTTCACTCAGTGCAATGTTTCTTTTGAGAAGGTAAACTAATTGCAGTAAAATCTGATTACTTTTCAGTTTGAATGTGGAAGTAAAGGAGCTTGAAGATCTAATCCATTGATACCTTTAATTAGCTTTAAATCTCATTTTTAGGACAGTATTGAATAAGTTTGTAGTGCTTTTGCCTGTGCTTCCAGGTGGTCAGCACACAGTTTGAAATGTCTTAATCACTTGGCTTTTATGGGCAGACTTCTCTAAGCACCCAATGCGTTTGTATTTGGTTTTGACTAGATGTAATTGAATTTTTGAGTTACAACCACAGAAGCCTGAAACTGAGCAGGATTTCTGCATGTGCAAAATAAATTAGAATATTTGAATATTAGAATATTTGCTCATCTCATAAATTACATTTTTGAGATAAACACAGAGGCATTAAAAAAAAAACAAAAACAAAACCCCAAAACAAAACAAAAGCCACAGCCCCCCCAAAAAAAATTAAAAAAAAAAAAAGCCAAACCCTCACAATGGAATGTTAACTAGGAAGGACTTGTGTTTCACTGGCAGGACTTGTGGTCTTTATCCAGCTTCTGAGTAAATTCAGGGAGCAAAACAATTGATTTGCACAGGACCAGTGTCACCATCAAGTGCTGTAGTTTCCATACAGTCAAGCCCCTACCATAAGTTGTTTAGTTCAGTGACAGTCGTTCAGTGGATTGAAGTTTTCTGCTCTCATTAAACCAGTGAGAAAACATTTGTGTTGAGGGTGAAGACCTCCAAAGGACTGGGCCATTGGCAGGACAAGGGTGACTTAGTGAAATTGTTTTGGTAAAGAGGGTTTTGTAAAATCTCTTAGTGGGTTTTGTATTTATGATTGTTTATATAGTATAAAGTAGCTCGTCTATATGAATTTTTCATTGAATTTCAGATTTGAATGAAAGCAGAATGAAAAATAAATGTAAGTTATATCCATTTATCTGATTTTTGGAGCAATTCTATCCAACTGAGGAGTTACCATAGTTTCTCTTCTGACACACAATAATAAATAAGACAAAATAAAAGAAATAACTCATAAACTCACTGAATGGTACAGTGTGTCTTGTCCTGACTTCATAAAAACACTTGAAGCAGAAAAACGAAGATGTAAGTGGCTTCATATCCTGGAATTCTGTCTGTAATCATATCATGCGGTTGCAGGTGACCTGTTTCTTTTGTCAGGAAAAAAGTGCTTGAGACAACTTCATATATTCATTTTTGAATACTGTATCTTTGCATAGTAGAATATATCTCTTATGTTATTATTGTGAGGTGATTTTGCTAAATTTACACTATGTAGTAAACCTACTTACCATATAGTTAAGATTGCTAATTCTTCCCGTTTCCCTTCCTAGGAGAAAGCAAGTTTCCTATTTCCTAAATGTGTTATTTATGAAAATAAAGACCAGATAATTAAATGCTGAAACAAAGTGTTATTTTTAGAGAGGAGTTTGCAAACTCTGAAGTGTATATTCCTTTTTATATTATTAATTTTATGTTTACTTTTCTAGTGTCTTTTATGAAGTTGCTACCAAGATCCCCACCAAAAGTATTCTTGTCTATTTGCAGTGTAGCCCAGCTCTAGTTATAATATAACCTAGCTATATTTTAAAAGAAATAGAATTTTAACTATATGTGAAAGAGACTTTTTAGTAACTGAAGTTGAAATAATGTAAATTAAATCCTTTCCTATTGTGTTCAGCGTCCTTTTAGCTTTCCATCTATGTAACTTTTGGTATTTATACCTAAAAAAATACCAGCAATACACTACAGAAACTTTGCTTTATTTATATGTATGGAAATAGTTTTCAGGTTTCTGGTGTTTTTCCCCTATTTTTCATATCTATTTGAAAAGTATTCCATCTTCTTTCTGGACTGGTATTAGCAATTGTGGTTTGGAAGGTTCAGGCTATTCTTTTTTGTTCTTGCCTTTCCTATCCCACATCATAAATAAATAAATAAATAACATTAGTTAGTTTAAAATTCCTGGAGATGTAGTGGGATGTGTAGTCCCATCCATCCCATTTCATGTAGGGAATAATAAAGCCTATTTTATTTTGTTTCTTTAATGAGGACATCCTAGCAATGGGAAGATCCTGCTAACCTCCTATTACAAGAGCCATTCTCTATAACAAAACAAACAAAACCAAATAAAAATCAAACATTCCCCTGCCACCACTGCCCCCAACCAAAAAACCACTAGCAAGTGTAATTAAGGAAAGAAAGATTTTATTACTCAGGTTTTGCACATCTCTTGAGGCACTCTGATTTTGAGCTATTACAGAGAAGTGTTATAAATAAATAGTTGTCTGGAAGTAAATAGAAAAGGTCACTAATTATGCCAGCTTATTTGTAATTTTGAACATCCTCCTGGCAAATATGTGATTTTGGTCCCTTTCTGAAGCAACCCTCTTGTGTCCTCTGCACAGTAACTTTTACTATCTCTCTTTGTCACACAATTTCTAAGGCTCAGTGTGCCTGTAATACACAACCATGTACATGTGATGCCAAGAAGTTTCTAACCCCTTTTTTCATTAATCTTCATAACTGCAGTGATTGTCTACAATTAATAGAGGGACTGAGAGACAAAAATCCAATCTCCAGTTAGCGAACACTTCAGTAAGTTAAATGTATTCAGATGGTTGAGTAAGTACTTAAACAGCTGCTAATAAAATCTCAGTTCCGTTGAGAATTATCTTTGTTAACTCATGGATATACTGAGCTTTAGAAAAGGATGAACTCCACGCTTGTCTGTAAAAAAGCAAAAAGAGATAGAGGTAGAAACTGCATATCAATTTAGTCAAGATATTGGGAGGCTGGGCATGAATATATTTCATAGATAGCAATTGAGTTCCTTTTTTGGGTTTTATCTCTCAGATTTCATCTTAACAATTGACACAGCAAGTGCTCACACATAATGTGAATACTAGTCAAAATACGTTTGTTTACTTTTTCTTAACTTTCTGGAAAAAAACCTTCTGGACCATTGAAGGCAAATACTCATGTTTCTGGTGGTTGGGATGTGACTGTCTGTTAGGTCAGCAATAGATGCATCTGCACTAGACAACAAAATTGAGACAAAAATAATTGTTTCAGAGGTATGTATTGCACATGTGGGTTTTGTTTGTCTTTCTTCATTTATGGAAAAAGGAAAAAATTCCAAGCTGGAAGCTGGAAACAGTGATGCACATGAAAAAATCCATCCTGGAGAGTTTTCCTCTTGTGTAAACCAGCACGTGCATCACGGATATTTCTGTAATGGCAGCTTAGCTGATGTACATGGCATTTTATCAGAACTCTCCCCTGTCTTCCCTTACTAACATAACTAATACACTGCCCCTGTGGTGGCCCAGAGCTGTGTTTGAAGATCAGAGGCTTTCTTTAATCCCTCTAACACCTCTGTGCCATCTTCCAGCCTGTGTGATACATATTATTTAAGAGAAACAAATGATGTAGTTTACAACGGCTGAGCTTGAAACTGTTATTTGGAAAAGCAGAAGGGTTTAGGAATTTACATTCATTATTTTGCAGGCAAATTTTAATAAATTTCTATAAATGTGTAATTTATAACCTCTAAGCCAGCTTCCTCTGGCAAGGTCAAGTCTCCAGAACAGTTAGTTTTCTGTTTCCATTCTTTGGTGCAAAACTCCGATAGGGTCTTGTGAGGCTTTTCAACCCAAAACTATTATTTTGTCTGTAGGGTTCCAGGCTGTGTGCCAGTTTGTTGTGTGTCTGTGCACTATTGTATCTGTTGCTGCCTGGTAATTTGCCTCTGCTGCGTAAGTGCCTGCCTCTCTTTCAGAGCACATAAACAATTCTGGAGAAGAAATGACAGGTTAGAAGCCTTGTATTTTCAGCCACGTACAAGCAATGTGAAGGGTCAGGAGAATATCCTCTACAAGAATCCACCCTTTCACCAGAGGCTGAGGTGTGAATCAAGTCAGATGCTGCATTTCAGTCCTTCAGGCCCATGGTGCTTTATTCAGTAGAAGGCTGAATGTTTGGACTTTTCTCCCCTGGCGTTGATCTGAATTACTGCAATTAGGAGGAGAAATCAATTCTCTTTAGTGCTTGATTTGAGCAGCCTGAACTATAAAATCACATTTTAATTTAGACTCACTTTACAGTATAAAAGATAAGGGCTCCTTCTAGACACACTATTAGACCTCAACCTTGAGGTTTCTCTTATAATTTCAACACTTGTCCACTTATCTCATGAACAAGAGGTTTCTGGTTTAATTCTAGTAATCCCCCATGTGAAAGACCCTAGCACAAGCAGATTCATTGCTGAGAGCACAAAAATAGCTACTGAATTCAGTTTTATTGATTTCTTCTGCTTGCTTAAGGGAGGGATCAACACCCAGCTTCATTAATAGCACTGAGCCTGCACTCGCCTCGTCTGCTGCAGCTCTGCATGACTTTCACTGGCTGATATCTCTTGCCTATAGTTTGAATTACTGATCTTAGATGACTGAAAACCCATATACGGATTCAGCAGTGACACTGAGGCTGTTGTCTTTTTATTGCCTTGCAGAGCTTCATCCGAGCAGCACGGCCTTTGCTCTGAGACTTTGTTACTGTGATTTGACTGTGAGGTTTCCTATACTGACATATGTCAAATAATTAGTTTGTTTCAGTGCTTGCATATCATTCAGGTCAAAGGGAGCAAGTCTTCTTCCCTTCTGTATTTTGCGTTTAACTGCCACTGTCAGAGAGTTTACCATCACCTCGGGTTATGAGCTCATGGAGTTTGAACTACTGAGTTAGTCGTTGCTCCAGATTATGGTTCAGTGAATGTCTGTGGGTTAAACTCCATCTCCCTGTCTGTTTTCAGGTCTTTAGAAGAACTACAACTTTACTGCTTTTTTTTTTCCCAGACCTTTTCAGCCTGACAAGTCAAGCTTGAAAAAAATGGAGGTAACAGATGATATCAAGTTTGCAATTGAGCCATAAAAGCCTCTGGAAGAAGCGGGAGAATTTTTGGCAGCTGTGCTGCTGGTAGTACCTATAGCCAAGAGGCGGAGTGCATATTACAATGAAAAATAATACAGGCGCGAAAGAGAGCAAAGTGTGGTCATCTTTAAGATAAGAATGAGAGCACAATTTTTATTCTTGCTCAGTTATACATGTTTTTTTTAAAACATCTGAAGTGAAAAACCTCCTTGTTTGGAGGTTGTGGTTATCAAGATTATGTGGAGCATTGTGTGAAAAATCCTATCAGTTCAAAATCAGCCAAGCTAGCTTGAAATTGCTGAGGGTGAATTAGCCAAGTTAGATGACTTGGAGAACTGGATGAAGAGAATTGCACAGATACATTAGAAGCATGAGCTGTAGCATGCTGTGACCTGTGGTTGTTTCTGAGGGACAGTGGCTCACATGGTCACATTGTTACTCAGGTCTAAATACAGTAATGAGTGAGGATTGCCTGACTCAGGTTCCTGAAGTCAAAAGTACCCTGTTAGAATTCTACTGCACTAACTCAAAACTAAAACACTTTTGCTTCATGAAAAAGATAAGCAATAAATGTGAAGTAAAAGTTACAATTTACTGATATACTTTACTTTTCCTTACCAAAGGTGACTCAATTTATTTGTCTGATGAACCATGTGGCAAGAATACTGCCACTGTTGTGCTGCAGCCTGGCATTTTTTAATGGATTAAACTCGAGCTTCTGTGTGCTGATTATGGTTAAATTCGGAGTGTTTCAGAGGTAGCTGGTCAGGCTGTGGGGGTGAGCACATTCCTCTGCTGGAACCAGCATCTCTGATGGACCATTGAATTCACTCTAGACACTATTGCTTGTTCTGTGCTGGTAAAAAATAAATCAGCTGTGACTTGCTTGCCTTGGGGCATTTGTTTCTTGTAGCTTTAGCGTTCCTAGTCATGGTGGAGATTTTATTTTATTTTATGCTATGAATAACAAGAAGTTTGATTTGTTGTAGAGATCCATGTAACTTTTGGTTATAGGGAGGACAGAATTATGCCACAGGGAAGCAGGATGTGACAGCCCCACTAACTTCTCCACTGTGTAGGGCAGTTCCATAAACTCCAGAATTTTGTAGAGTTTAACAGCCACTGTTTTGCCACTCTCCTCTACAGACTGTATGCATTCTCCACAGTGTCTTCAGGAGCTAATTTAATTGTAGTTTTTCAGTCACAAGTGAAACTACTGAAATTTCTGACAACTCTACAGCCAGAAAGCTGTCCTCATGCCACATGGAAAAAGTAGGAGCTGCAGATAATGTTCTTTTAGATACAGCACAGTTAATTTCCTCATTTTGGAGGTATAGTTAGGTAATGTTTTATTTGCAGTTCCAATAAGCATGTTTGCTTACGTCATTTACATGCATCTGCAGTATTACTTTGCCTTTTGATTTAAAACAAAAATATATGTTTTGCAAAACTTGTGCATTTTTGGCCACAATTTTAATTGTCATAAATCAGTATCAGTATACTGGCTCTAAGTGGATTTTTACCAAAGTTTTATGCTCCAGAAAGTTAGCTTATACTGTGGACACTTTATCTCAAAATTAATCTGTGTACCTTGTCTAAATATTAAGAAAAAAAGGTGTATCTTCAACCTGCTTTTTAATGTATTCCCTGTATTCTGCACTCTTTTTTTACTGACAACTTGACAGTGTATTATGCAGACATGTCACATAAAAGGTCATCTTACATTTTTACATTTAAAGGTATGTGTTGTAATGTTTCAAGTTTAGACTTTTTGGCTTTCTTCCAAACCAAACTTATCAAGAAATAGAGCCCATCTGCTACCACAAATACAAAATATTTTGAGCTCTAGGCTGCATAAGTGTTCTACAAACACACCAGGAACGAGCAGAATAGAGTTTATTTGCACTTGAAAGTTCAGTGATATTTTATTCTTGCATAGCTTTGAGAGTTAAAGATTATCTAGGGCCACCAAAGCCTCTAACCAATGAGCTCTAAAGATACCTTGTTCAAAAATTGCTCTTGTAAGTAACATATTTCTTTCCCTCCCTGCTTTTAGATTCAATGCGTTCCCTTTATTAGTTCCTACCTTTTTCTGATCCACATTCTAGAAAAAAGGTTTGCATGTTTTATATGTGCAGATCTCTGCAGATATTCCATATAATAAATATACCATGTATCACCCCCAACAATTGTATTGAATCTTCTTTCGAGTCATCTGACCTCTATACATGTTTGTGTTACTTTGTTACTGAATGTGTAATGTTTTCTGCAGAGAAATTACTTGGCAGTGTACAAACTAGATCTAAAAAGGAATATATTAACCTTACATTGGAAAAATTGTTTATTATTATGTATATTTTGATGCCACATATGGCTGTAGTGTTCTAGGTAATTACTTTGGAGCTATAGTGTCCATGACTGAGTGGGCACAATGTCCCTATTCCAGGGATATTTTTTACTTACGGTGGCACTATGTTAGTGTTTGAGGGAGTTGACAATACGGTGTAGCAGAGATGATAATGAAGGCTTCACAGATATCTTCATTTGGGAAAGAAATTCACATTCTGAGTCCATTTGGGAAGTAACATATTTTTGAGCTGGAGTTAAAGAAAGGTACAGATTCTGTACACAGAAGGAAATGCTGCAGAATCAGGTTCTGAGGACATTCTGCCTTTTGAAGTCTGCTCAGCTGAAGTGCGGTGCTGGCTAACCCAGTCCTTCCACACCTGGAATTATGTGCTCTGAATTGCCTGGCTGTGCGTGAACTGGGCTCTGCTGGTTTCTCTGAACAGGGAACACAAAACCTGACAAAGCAGCTCATGGTGCTTAACCTTGAGGCTTTGGTTATGAATCAATGTTTGGTCCTTCATGAGAAGTGGATTCCATTCAGGTAATTGTTGTTCCCCTCTGTCCCTCTGATCTGGGATCACAGACAGGTTCAGCAGGATGCCCTCGGGCAGTGTTTGCTGTGGAGAACTTGGGTACTGTGCATTTATTTGTGATTATGGAAATGGTGACGTTACTGTTGGGGGTTTTTCTTGATTTCACATTTAAAGAAAAGTTAAGTTACCCTGAAAGTTCATCATACATCAGTGTAACTCTGCACTGAACAAAGCAAGTAACCAGGAACTCTTCATTTTCTGTAAGGTAATAATACACATTTCCGTTAGCTGCCTGCTATTTCCTTGTCTTCCATTCACTTTGACATTTAGCATTGCAGTAGTTTTAATTTTCATTGGTTCTTATAAAGACTATTTTTTCAATTACTCAGCTATTTCAAGGAATTTTTTTATCATAATTTAGAAATATATACTGTAAGCACCATTGTGTGTTTTTGTGGGGTTTTGTTTGGTTTTTTGTTTGTTTTGATTTTTTTGTTTCTTTGTTTGTAATCTCAGCAGAACTCTACTTACTGGTAGCAGTTGGAGTGGTTTACCAATTTCAAGAGAGCTGTAGGGCTGGGATCAAGTACTACCTCACTGAAAGGAAATAAATTGTTTAGCAGTTCCTCACATGGGGCTAAAATAGTAATAATAAAATAAATATAATGAAAAAAGTCCTTGTAAAGTGATCTGAGTAGGTGATCTCTGATGAAATAAACAACATAAACCAGTGGGGGCCTGTGGCTGTCATTTGAAAATCAGCAATACCCAGTTTTAACCCTGGCAGCTGTATGTGCTACCTGACAAAGTAGCAATTCAATTGCTGAACAGTCCAATAGTGTGAACTGGCCTTTTCTGATCCTTTTAATGAAATACCACTTTGTTTTGCAGTTGCTTTCTAATTAGAATGTCCAATGCCACTTTACTAACAGAGGGCTGCAAAAATAAGGCGTGTTGCAATTCCTGATGGGGAGCTCCTTACTTCTAATAGCTTGTATCACTTTGCAAAGCACTGGCAGGTAATCCTCTCTGTGGTGAAAGAATATAAATACGGGTACAAAGTGACCAGAAGAATTAACATTCTGCAGTGCCACTGCAAGGATGAAGAGGACTCTGAGTCTGTTGGGTAGCCAGCTTTTGGCAAGTTCCCTTTGCCTTTAAAAAAAAGAAAAAGGAAAAAGTAATAGTGGGGTTTATTTCTGTCTATGAAAAGGTATTTTCTAGTTATAAAATATTTAATAAGAATTCATATTATGAAAACTAAATGCAAAAGATGTAGAATTCTTTGATTCTGAAAGACATGCAGGTAATCTATTAGTATATCTTTTCATAATAATTTTCTTTTTGCTACTGCATTACCAGCATCATTGACAGGCCAACAGATTAGTTTGCTTTTAGCAGACAGATTTTATGAAATGCTTATGTTTTAGAAGTACTAAAGCAAAATTAACAGAACCCCTTTCTTTGGAAGCAGTATTGGAAAAGTAGAGTTACAGCCCCTAGGAACATGCCTGCTGTTCTCCATAAATAGATGAGTTGGGTACCCTTGCCCATATAGTAGGTAATGCATAGGTAATGAGGAATGAATAAGCTTCTTGTTTCCTAAAGTGGCAGGATTTTAGTGTGTTTACCTTTGTCTGCATCTTCGGGGCTTTATTAGATCCAGAACAATGTTGTAATAATATGAGACAGAGCAGTCTCATAGGTAGCACTGGTACTAATGAATATCTTGATACTTGCACAGGATGGTGGGATGGGAGCCTCATTGAAACCTTAAGCAAATTGTGTAATTCTCCTGACTTTTAGATCTATGAATCTACAGCTAAGGCAGTAATTAACCTATCAGTTAAGCAAAAAAACTTATTGTTACTCAACTTTTCACTAGTTTCCAAATTCTCATAATATAATTAGGTACCTTGATCCTGCAGAGCAAGAAGCAGCAGATTAGAAAATTTGGGGGGGGGAAAAAAAAAAGCAGACTTCATCAGAAGTTTGTTTCCTTTCTTCAGTGGTTGGAAGGGACTTGTGGGTTTGGTTTGTTTGGGGTTTTTTTGTTGGGTCTTATTGGTTGGTTTGTTGGTTGGGGTATTTTTAAAACATCTACATCACTTCAGGGAGGAACTTGACTTTTTTATTTTTTGTTAATGTGTAGATTGTTTTGGCAGATTGCAAAATAGAAAACATTCTGTTTCCTGGTCAGTTTGGAACATACAGTTCTGCTTTTTCTAGTAGTTTGATTCCAACTGAATGCTTTGTGTGCAATAGTGACAGCTATTTTATTGTCTATTTAATTACAGCCAGCTCTGTAAGAGTGGCAGGGCTGGCGTTTAGCAGATTTGTGGATGAAAAGCATTTCAGGGGAGTATTAGACACATCTCTTCATTCCAAATAGAATGTGTTTTAGTATATGATTTGCAGTTTAAAATAAAGCACTGGAAAATACTGATGTTTACTGGAATTGTAATTAAAATCTTCCATTGTTTGTACTTGAAGAGAGCTTGACATAAATGCTTTCAGTAATTGCTTTTTCACTGGGAAGATGCTTAGGAGAACTTTCTTAGCACTCTGAAGTCAGAGACAGCTTGTTCAGCATCCTCTTCAAAGCAGGGATGATGTAAGGTTTAAATCAGGTCTCTTGTGACCCTTCTCAGATGGAGTTTTGGTGACTGAGGGGCAGAGATTACACCACGTGGTCTGAATGGCCTCTCGTGGTGCTCAGTCACTTTGTGAGTGAAATGTCTCAAAAAAGACATTGCCCAGCAGTGTTAGGAGCCTGAAATTTGAACATAGCTTCAATTTTATCTCTTCCTAATTTTTTTTAATCAAGATAGAAACATACATTCTCTTTAGCAAGTTTTCCATATGTTATCTGGTTTCCATGCTATATTTATCCTTACTCTTACCCAAAGAACAGAGGTTTCTACATACCTTCCCAGTTGTGTCTTTCAAAAGGCGGTGTGTATCCCTCACGCTGGAAAACAGTCTCTGAGGGTAGGCAAAATGCACTGAATTTTGTAATTGGAAACAATGCAGTGCTCACTTAACACACTGCTTGGCTGTTCAGTGCCACTGAGTATTGAATGTTTCATCTTTTAAAGTTGCTTTCATTAAATTGGTGTACATACATGCAGGGTGATGTGGCTGGGCGTGGAAGCAATATAAAGCCCAGCCCTTATATTTGGGAAAGGATGGCTTTGGGAGTGCAGGGTGAGCCTCAAAGGGGTTGGATGCTTGAGATGATCAACAGAAACAATTGTTGGCTTGCTTGTCAGTGTTAGAGCTTCTCCTCTTAAAGGAGCTTGTGTCAGCAGTGTTAAATCCAGAAGCCCTTCAGGAAACATAGACTAAGTATCTGAGACAGCTATCCAGAATTTAGGCCATCTGAAAGGTTACCCTAAGGTAAACTGAAAGTAAAAATGTCTTTTGATAAGAAAATTCTGCTCCCTTGTAAAGGCAATAAAATAAACTTGTATTTTTCTGCAGGTGCATTTTGTTTGTTCCCTTGGAAGAAATGGGAACAAAGTACGGTGTAAAAATCTGCATTTAAACTATGTGAGAAAGTATGGCAAGATAAATCTTAAATTAACGAGGCAGTAGATATTCTGGCCCATCCATTTTTGGGGGGTGGGAGTGGGGGAAGAGTTACTATTGTATCACCCTCAGTGTGTAGCTTGTGTTTGATTTAATGTAACCAATGAGAGATTGTCTTAAAATCTTGTTAACATGGTCACAAATATTTTGTCCTGTTCAAACATTTTCTTGAGCATAAATTAAATAAGAATAGTATGGGAAAGACTATGGGCATAGTGTTGCGAAAAGTATAGATTTCATATTTTAGAAATAGACATTAGGAGTTACTTTC
>VWZD01008768.1:725649-740759 GCA_013396695.1 Sakesphorus luctuosus
CTAGAAGACTTCAGGATTATCCAAAAAGATTTTATTGCCTAAAACCCTCCTTGTGTTCTGTATAGCAGGATTTACATGTAAATCTTCCTGCACTGAGAAATAGCTGAATAATCTGGTCATAAAGTGGGGTTTTATTTTTCTCAGGAATACACAGAAGAAGAATCTGACTGATGTAGTTTTTAAATTTTTCAACCTTCTTAGTGTTGTNGAAACATACATTCTCTTTAGCAAGTTTTCCATATGTTATCTGGTTTCCATGCTATATTTATCCTTACTCTTACCCAAAGAACAGAGGTTTCTACATACCTTCCCAGTTGTGTCTTTCAAAAGGCGGTGTGTATCCCTCACGCTGGAAAACAGTCTCTGAGGGTAGGCAAAATGCACTGAATTTTGTAATTGGAAACAATGCAGTGCTCACTTAACACACTGCTTGGCTGTTCAGTGCCACTGAGTATTGAATGTTTCATCTTTTAAAGTTGCTTTCATTAAATTGGTGTACATACATGCAGGGTGATGTGGCTGGGCGTGGAAGCAATATAAAGCCCAGCCCTTATATTTGGGAAAGGACGGCTTTGGGAGTGCAGGGTGAGCCTCAAAGGGGTTGGATGCTTGAGATGATCAACAGAAACAATTGTTGGCTTGCTTGTCAGTGTTAGAGCTTTTCCTCTTAAAGGAGCTTGTGTCAGCAGTGTTAAATCCAGAAGCCCTTCAGGAAACATAGACTAAGTATCTGAGACAGCTATCCAGAATTTAGGCCATCTGAAAGGTTACCCTAAGGTAAACTGAAAGTAAAAATGTCTTTTGATAAGAAAATTCTGCTCCCTTGTAAAGGCAATAAAATAAACTTGTATTTTTCTGCAGGTGCATTTTGTTTTTTCCCTTGGAAGAAAGGGGAACAAAGTACGGTGTAAAAATCTGCATTTAAACTATGTGAGAAAGTATGGCAAGATAAATCTTAAATTAACGAGGCAGTAGATATTCTGGCCCATCCATTTTTGGGGGGTGGGAGTGGGGGAAGAGTTACTATTGTATCACCCTCAGTGTGTAGCTTGTGTTTGATTTAATGTAACCAATGAGAGATTGTCTTAAAATCTTGTTAACATGGTCACAAATATTTTGTCCTGTTCAAACATTTTCTTGAGCATAAATTAAATAAGAATAGTATGGGAAAGACTATGGGCATAGTGTTGCGAAAAGTATAGATTTCATATTTTAGAAATAGACATTAGGAGTTACTTTCCTTTGTTTCACCTTGAGCATAGATAATGTGGGTATTTTAAGTCATGATGGCTTGTAATATAATTTAAAAATCCCACTGGGTGGTTCTCCTTAGATAAACTGAAAGAATTCATTCCATTATTATCATTACTACTCTGCTTACTCTGTTGTGAAAGCAGTCAGAAATCTATAGTAAAATAGTAAATAAAATAAGGGTAGACCAATCTAATCAATGAAATGAAAATATTCCAAAAGCAACATCAGTTTTTTTGGTTGTGTAGCTTTAGGCAAAGGTGCTGACTTCATGCAGAGTTTTGCTTGAGGTGAGTTGGGAATAAGATTATGCATCCTCTAGGACAACATCCAGAGTTTCAGATGTTTGAAGAATCACTTGCTGACAATTATTCTGACCTGAAAATAGAAGAGGAATATTTGACAAATCTGAGCAGAAGTACTTAGCCATTCTTATGTTTACTAATCAAATTTCATTTTTGAAAATATCGTTTTATTCAAGAAATCAAACAAAAGAGACAACTCCAGAGAGGTGGTGGTGGGGAGGAAAAGCTGGTCAGGTTGTTTTTATTACGTCTCTACCCTTATTTCTAATGTCTACCATGTAACTTGCCATTCAGGGGATTTTAAAGTTACTATAGTGCAACAACAGGTTAGATTTACAAACTTTATATTTTCCTAGCAGGCCCTTGAATTTCACATGTTATAATGTGCATTTTAATAATGCCTGTAAGACGTTCATGTACATCTGACCAAAATACCATGTGTCAGCTTTAATTCCTCGTGGGAAGTCTGCCAAACTTGTTTGTCAGCTCTAGTGTTTTAATTCACTTATGTTCGGGTTTGTGGGAGAATTCAGGAAGAAAGAAAGAAAGGATGGTTCTAACAGCTGAAGAAAAAAAAAAAAAAAAGGTNTAAATTTTTCAACCTTCTTAGTGTTGTGAAGACTTTTACCAATACCCTTAGATCATTTTTATCATCAGCAGAAAAGAATCATTTGGGAATAATTGTAGGCTTAATTGGGTGGAATCACGCTGTGTGGTCCCATCTTAAGTTCTTCAGTATCTTCTTTTCATCCTAGATGAGTCTATCAGCCTATCAAAGATTGGATGATTCTGTTAATTTCCTTCTTTGAGGTCTTCTTACAATTATTTTCTTTTTGTGAATGTCATCTGTTCTCTTTAGTTTGTGCAAATTTTTGCTTTTAATGTGTTGAATCTTGTGTTAGTGCCTGATTTTGACAATGAGATATATATAATTGCTTTTAAAAATGTATTTATCATATCTAATGCCAGTCTTCAAGTGTATATTTAACTCAAAAGAAGTAAGATGTAAGGATCAGAATGCTGGAAATTAGTATTTCAAGTACATTGAATTACAATATTAAAGCTAATAATTATAAAATAACAACCTTCTAGTAGTGATTACTGAGTGCAAAATGAGCGTGAGGCAAAACTCTGTTGGTTACAGAATCTGAACAACACAAATATTTATATAAAAATAAAGAAAATGTTAATGGTTAGCAATGGTAAAAATTTTAAGCAAGGAGGGCAAATTTCACCCTGGCAATTTTAAAAGCAAAATTAAATGCTTATCTCATCGTGCTGTACTTGGCAGTGTGTGGTGAAGGTGACTTGGCATATGTGAACAGGCTGGAGGTAGAGCAGCACCATCTGCCTTTGCAGCAGCGTCTGACAGGTCCCCAGCTGTGGCCACCAGCCAAGCGATGGAAGATGCAGCAGGTCTGAGGTTCCTCCGCTGCCTTCCTTCCTCCATCTCTCCTGGGCTCATTTGCCCATCAGTCTTACTTATGACAGAGGGAATCACAGAGTTAGGAAGGCATAGGGATGATCCACTGTAACCAGAGTTGTGCAGGCTGTTAGAGGAGGACCATGTTTAGCTTGAGAGCCACAGAACATCTCCCATTCTGTGTTCAGAGGGCCCTGAAGCAAAGGAGCGTGAAAGATTTTGGAAGTTTTGGTACTTAGATTTTTTTTTAGATTTTTAACATTCACAAATTGTATTCTGGTTTTTCTCCTTTATCTTTGTTTCATAAAATTGGAAATTTTTTATTTTGTTTTGATTTATGTTTTTGCCCAGCATTTCAGTACTAAGCATGTTTTATGGAGACAATGCTATTGATTTAACTGTATAAAATGAAATATTCTGTTGGCTGTTTTTGCTTGTGGATTTGTCAGTCTTTGCATACCAATTTGCTTTGAGTATTTGATTAAAATAATGCTTTGGATGGAAAATATGTTTATGGTTTATGCTTTTTATTAATATAAATTAATTTAATGAAATTCAGCTAGCAAAAATAATTGTATTTTAGTAACTATATTTTTCCTTTTTGAATTTTTATCTCTCTGTAGATAGATGGTAAATCCAATCACTCTAAAAGTCCTTTTTTACACTAATGAAGTGAATGTGGTTTTCCACATAGAAAATGTCTTTTCAGCTTTGATAATATTCAATATCTTCTTAGTCTTGTGTACTGGAAAGAAACTCTATGTAAATTAGTGGGTAGGGGCAGCAAGATAGGGTAATAGTGAAGTAACCTACTTGCTTTACTTTTCCTGGTTATTAAAAGGCAGGATTCATATCAACTCTGGTAACATCAGATATAGAGGGTATTTGTTGTGTTGACTTTCCTCAAAGAGCTTCACATTCATATTTAGAAATAGCTTGAAATGTATTACATATGAAAGATATGAATAGTGAAACAGAGTAATTTAGACTTTTTTTGATACATTTATCTTTTCGAAAACATTACACATGACACGTTAATAATACACTGGTTGATTTGGCAGTTGGGATGGTTTGTCAGATGGTTCTGAATGTATAAGAACAGTAATAGTTTCATGCCATTACCTTTACATTTAGACAAGCCTGGAAAAGTAGTAGTTGCTGTTATAAATTCCTCATAAAAGCTAAAGCATCCTTTTGAATTCTTTACATATTCCTCATAAAAGCTAAAGCATCCTTTGGAATTTTTTACGTATCCACTAAGAATGAAGGAAATAATCTCAGTAAAGCAGCTGTGTACCTTTCAGCCTGAATGTGCTGGGATCATTGTTTAATATTGGCATCTCGCTTGTATGTTTTAATATTCTCATTTGTTTTCGTGGTGGAATTGGTCTTGTTTGGGTTAGGTTTTTTGTTTTGTGTTGGTTGATTGTTGTTTTTTTGGTTTTTTGTTTTATTTTAACGTAGAGGCCTAATTCTGTAAAATAAGGGAGATTAGTGTTAGTGTTTGGGGAGTTCACCAAGAGAGAATTTCATTCTAGGTTAACTGCTGGTTTTTCCATCCTAAGTAGGCAAAATTCTTTTGAAAGCCATAGAAATATATGAACTCATATCTTCAACTCTTCCATGTGAGTATTTATATTTTCTTCAGAAAAATATTTTAGGTAATTTGGGTGTTCATGAAAAGGCATATGGCAGCTTTTTATTTGCTTTAAAAACCATGTTTTCTCCTGGTTTTTTCCCTCACAGTTTAACACAAAATAGTAGGAAAAAATCATTACCAAGTCAATAAATATTAAGATCTGAGCTTGTATTTCGTTGAACTTAGTGCTGAAAGTTGATAGTAATACATTATTTGTGCTTAAACACAAGCCAGTGTAACTACGTTTTCTGCTCCTTCATTAATGTTTGTATGGAGTTCTTCATCCTGGTTGTGGGATGTGTTTTTTTCTTTGCCTTTTTTGCTAAGAAATCCTGTTGAAATAGGGGATGTACTCAGAAACTGTTGGTCCATACCAGGGGCAGAGTGTGTTTTGGCATTGGATTACTATTCTTTCCAATAGTCAGTGTTCACTCCAATACACACAATGCCCAGGATAGTGGAGGAAGGATAGGTAGGATGTTTGGCCCCTTGACTTTCCACATTACATTTCCACGACACTAGTGCTGAGAAGGTGGAAACAGGAGTCTGGCTAAACAGTGAGTCTGGCTATCCTTTGCTGAGCAAGGGGTTTTCCAGCCAGAGGTATCCACTTGAGCTTCTCCCAGGCCTTGAGGTGGTCTCAGAATCCAGTCATCATCCTGCACACTACCCTGCTCTTAGCTCCATAGGCACATGGCTGCCTAAGGCACAGTCTGCTTAAAAAAACACAACAAAACTTCAGGTGTGTGTGTCTCAGTTTTATCACTGCTATAGGACCTGGTTTGTAATGCAAAGAAATTGTTCTCAATTGTAAACTTTGCCATAAAAACATTTCTTGCCTTTGTCTGGCTCTGAGGTAGCTTTGCTGACATGATTATTTCTATCAGTCTGTTATGACTCTGCAGTAAGCTTATTTACCATCTGCTTTCAGGATGTGTGTTCCTGGCTGAGACATGATGTTTCCAGCTGTCATATGCCTGATAGTGGTAGGTGAAGAAAATAGCAACAAAAAAGAGTAAAAAAGCCATTAAAAAGTTGTTTCATCTGCTGTAGAATATTTTTCAGAATTCGGTCTTGAAATTATTAAAATGTGAAATGCTTGAGGCAGATGGGATATGGTTCTTTGCATCTTAGTGTCTTTTGCAAGATGATGTGAGTTTGGGAGAGGTATTTTTTCATGTTCTTTCATTCCTCCACTCAAAATATATTGTACTTCATAAAAAACCGCCGTAAGACTCTTCCTCACTAATTTTTCCTAAATACTTCAGCTTTCATAACAAATGTTAAGCGAATTTTAGAATTAACATTCTATTTGTGCTTCTAGAAGAAAATTAAAAAATCAATCTCCTAAAATTAATGGCCCTAAAATTTTGCATTTAGAATGGCAATGGAATAATAGAGCAATAAAAATTCTTAAATATATGGCAAAGATTTAACATTTCCAAATAGTTTTGCAGCCAGAGTTTTATCAAGCTGCTCAGTTTTCCATTCTATTCTACATTAAATGCAACAGGTTTTCTTTTGTTAAAGTTCATTAAATAATACTGAGGGATGTTATAGCTTTCTTGTAGTACTACAGTTTTATATCCAACGTAGCATCAGGGTGAGCAGCAGGTCAGTCTGCAGACCCATTTAATCCCTTATTCTGTTTACAGTGATGACTGTAGAAAATGGCTGAAGTTTCTATTTTACCTTTCCAACTCTTTTTTGTATCAAGCACCTCAGGGCTGGATGTAGTTTCTATGTACTTACTAATCTTTAACAACCTTCTCCTACTCAAATGTGTTCTGTCTTCTTTAAATCTCGGTATAACATTTACCTCTCTAAGCATCCATTAAGAAGGAAGTTCACAGATCAACCATTTGCTGGGTGATGAGTCACGTCATCTTGTTTTGAAGCTGTTTCCTGTTAGTTTCAGTTGATGCCTCCTGCTCCTTATTTTGGAAGACAGAGTGAAGAATCAATTTTTATCACCTTGACCTTAAGGACTCTGGTTTTATAGGCATTTGTTATTTCTCCTCTGAGCCACATCTTTCTGGAAAGAGACTGATGCGGGTTTTTTGCTTTATGTAAGGATTTCTTGCACAGAAGTTCTTTTAACTTTGTCCATCTTGAGCTTCCCTTCTACAAATAATTTTCAGTTCTGCTGTATCCTGTTTCAGGATTGGGGACCAAAATGACACACAACATTGATATGGACAGATCATGGATTTATACAATGGCAAAATGAGTTCTGTGTTGTTTTCCTGAAAGTTCCTAACTTCTAGTGCACTTTTCTGAACAACTACTGATACTTTAAAACATTTTCTCCATTTGTATTTCTTTCGGTTCATCTATATTTATTTTATCTGTCATTCATTGGCCACTCAGGTTCCTGTGTAACCCCATGATTCATTCTTACCTTTTTTTCTAAACACTTAGGAGAGGCTTGGCACCTCACTCTTCAGCCTCTTTGCATGTGATCTTTTTATGATAGTGCTTCGTGTCACTGGTACCAGCACAGACATTTGCCCAATTCCATTGCTAGAAACCTCCTTCTGCCGAGGCACCAAACATTCACTGTCGTCATTACCTCAGCAAGAACAGAGAATCACTTTTTTTTTTTCACTTGGATGCTGTGTTTCCTGAAAAGTCTTTTTAAAATTGAAGTTAATTGCTGCCTTCCAGGTTTTATCCTTATATGCCAAACTTCCTTGACATTTTAAACTTTTTTTTTTTAATATTTTTTGTGTGATAAATAAGTAAACCAAATACTGAAATGATTTTTTAAAATTATTTATCAAAAAGTTATGTTGCAAAGCTGGACTGTGTGTGGCTGTGTGTGTTAGTCAAAGGATAGGACCCTTTATTGTAGCCATTGTTCAAGCTTATCTAAGCACTTGCCATTAGAGTCAAACATCATATGAAGATTTAAATCACTCTGTGTGCATGTTTTGAAAGGGAAGTAGAAGATCATAGGTTCATGAAGGGAATTAATGCATCTTTTTAGAAAGTATAATCTATTCAGACCTTCTAATGAAAAACCGTCTTCATGATAATTCTGTGGTGCAATTTGTGTGGCAGCAATTTTCCAGTGCCTGTTGACTTCAGACAGTGGGAGTTGCTCTGTTGAGAGCATCTCCTCTGTCCACTGCTGGACTTTCATTGTTATCCTGTCTATGTGGTGACCCAGATTTCTGCACACAAGGTTTTTGTAACTCGGTGATCACTGCTGCTGCCTTCAGGCCAAGGCCCAGGGCCCTGGCTGGCTGCAGTCCCACCTACAGAAGTATTCACTGGTGTTCTGAAGAGGGAGCTGCTCAAGTGTCACAAAACATAGACTAGTTATTTCAAAGTGTATGGAAGTAAAATGTGACTATTTCATTTGTTGTTTAAATTTTGATAGAGGAACAGTGTGGATAAATTTAACTAAGTTGGTGAATGTCCAGTTCAGAAGCTATCTCTAGTACTTGCAATCTGATTTTTATTCAAGTGTATTAATGTATAGGATCCATCCAGAAAGCAATACCCTAGACTAGTATTCATCAACTGAGCGAAATGTGGAGAAGGGTATTTTCTTTTTGGTGTCATTGGTGATACCCCATCCCTGGAAATGTTAACAGCTGAGTTGGATGAAGCTCTGAGCAACCTGAATGTAGTGAAAGGTGGAGTGCTGTAACTAGATGATCTTGAAGGTCCTTTTCAACCCGTGCAATTCTGTTATATATGTAACTATGGAGTTATCCTCAAGCTCACTCTGCCATCTTTATGCTTCATCTGTATATGGTGTTTCTACCAGGACACATACATTTTTCAGTTCTTGTAATTGCAGCTGATATGAGTATACCCAGATTATCATACTACATCTGTCTGTGTGTTCTTACTTCCAGCTACTAAAAATGACCAGGTACAAACTCCCCAGTGTTCATGCTCTTTGTACAAGCTGCGGAAAACCAACCCCTGAGTTAGTTGGCTTTGAGCTGTGAATCAGGTTTACTGTTGCTGACCTGTCAGTAATCCAGTTTGTGTTTTGTGGCCTTTCTTAAGGCTAACAAAATTACTTTCTCTCTCTCCCCACCCCCCCAGATACTTCATTAAAGGTGAGAACGACCTTGTAATCTCTTAACACATCAAATCTTTGTTCTTGTTAAGGTTAGTTTCTTTACTCGGTGCCCCTTTGGATTTACAGATCAGTTTACATCTGAAAGAAAGAGCATGTGTAAAGAAATCCAATAGATGTTGCTGAAATGGATGAGAATCTTATTTTCTCCCTTAGTGTACAAGAAGTAACAGCTGTCCATTTGTTGTTCACATACATTGAACATCAAGGAGAATATAAATGACAAATGGCCAACTTCTGCTATATACCAAAAATTATGGTATAATAACTAGATTACCTTGCGTTTTTTGCACTTGTTGTTAGATTGAGAAGTGAATGATTTGATTGTGCCATATGAAGTTGTAACTATAAGAACATTTTAAGTGGTAAAATTGAAATTGGAACTAGAATTACAGAAAGGTGACACTGGAATAAAGTGATGTCGAATTTCTGGTTCCAAACAGCCTCGAAGTGCTCTCTAAGTTTGTAATAATTTTATATACCTGACCTTTATCAGTTATTGAGAATAAGAAAACTCTTCAACTGAGATAAAAATGGTAACAGAATCTGACAGGTCTGAGTCTGAAATCGGAGCAAGTGGTTTCTTTGGCACTTGGCCATATGTTTAAATCACCAATTCAACTTTGTTCACCTATGGAATAACCCAAGTACACTCTTTGTGCAAATGGCCGGGTCTCCACCATCCAAGTAAATGGACTAAACCACATTTTTCAGAAAGCATCCGGTTTCAAAGTTTTCAGTGAAAGGAAAATGCAATAGTTTTGTCTTGGCTTAAAAAGCATGCCTTATTTATTTTTATTTTCTGTCAGAATTGTCTTGCTATCCAGTCTGGGATTGTTCTTATGAGTTTTGGGGTTTGGGTTTTTTTTGGTTTTTTTTGTTTGTTTGTTTGTTTTGGGTTTTTGCTATTACACTGAGGAGTAAATTTTCTCTTCCTACTCAAGTAGTTCAGTGCTATGATACTTTTTTGGAACAGTGGATTAGGAAAAAGGTAAAATAAACCCCTCAAATTACAATAATCCGTGAACATTAGTTCCGGTTATTTTTCTCCTTATTTACAGAAACAAGGATGCTGGAAATAGACAAGATATGAAATGTGTAAATGCAGTCATATATATTTAAAAATTGTGGGTATTTTTTGTGTGTGTTTCGGTTCCAGTCATGCTCTCTGCATCCAGTCCATACAGCTGTGCCCAAACGTAGCCACGTGGATGTTGATCCCCATGGAAAGCTGGTTTGTAGGATTGGTGTTCTGATTTGCATGTGAAAACCCAGTGATTACTGTCAGAATGCTGCAATCAGAGATGCAAGTTAGAAGTTTCACCAAGCCCGTCCTATGTAATTTCAACTTAGAAAATTAAGGTGCTATGCACATGTACTTTTCATGCAAAAATTATAAATAGGTATTGAAATTATTTGTTAAAATTGTTAGACAAAAAGTTATTAAACAGATCTACAGGTTCTGAAAAAGAAATCTGCATTCAGCTTAGATGAACTCAGCTCAGTGTTAGTTCATAATTTTAATTATAGGTAAGTTTTATTAAGCATGTGATGTGATGTTAAATGGCACTGTATGGATTGGAGAAGTAGATGAGGGGGTGGGTTCCAGTAATGTAGAAAAGAATTTGAGTTTTACTATGACAGGTGAGTCAGAGCAGAACTATTCTGATAAGATTATATATGGCCTATTTTGAATTGGTTGTTTTACTTATCTGTAAAATTTCCATTTGATAAATGCTGCCTGCACTATAGATATTTTTCCAGGAAAAAAAGTTGACTTGTAGAATACTTCAATTACCTATAAAGTCATACTAGTCTTTTCCAATCTCAGTGGTTCTTCCTCCCACCTGCACCCACAGTGAATCAAGCTTTAATCTGATTTCCTTTCTGCTGCTTTAGAAACAAAAAGTGGTTTTATTGATGTCCCGTATTATTGTATTAGAAACATTTCTTTAATTTCAGATCTGTTTCCTTAACAGTCATTGCCCTGCAAAGAGTCCTTCGAAGTCAACTTGGCTCTTTGTGTGAGTCTGTGTGTGCCTAGACTTTCTTAAATATACATGTATATATATACATATATTCTAAATCTGATTTTGCTTCTAGGCAAAGTAAACATGCATAAGTCAGAAATTCTTTCACTTGTAGCTTCTTCATTGCAAATATCAATTTTTTTTTTAACCCACTGTTAGTCCTTGCTATAATTTCTTTGTTAACAAAGTTAAAATAGGACTTCACTGCTTCACTGCAGCATTTTCAATCGTCATTACTTCTGTTTTCAGTTATAGAGTGTGCACTCGGGTTGTGTTTAATTGCTTTAGCTCAGACTCTCTAAACACTCCAGAAGTCTAAAATAGAAAGAAATGCTCAGAATGAAAGACTGCTGAATACTTATTTCTGAAATGTTTGAGACTTTTTTTGTTGTACATTATTTTTTAATGCATTCCCACAGCATAACTTCAGGGCATGTTATGGTATGTATTCCTAATGAGACTGACTGTGTTCTTTCTTGCTGTGCTGCACATGACTCTAGTGAAGTCAATGGGCTTGTGTGAGACTTGATAAAATAATGTTCAGGTCATTAATCTTTAAGTTAGCCTCACAATGAAAGAGTAGCTGATATTTAAGACTGAACTTATGGTTGTTGCTACAGGTTCCAAAGTTATTTTGGTCTGTTGTTCATATTTTTCTCATTTTTCCTTTGTGTGTATTTTCTTCCTTTGTAAAATTATTATTTCTGAATATTGAAGATAATCAGGAGTAGATTTTTTTTATATATATTAATATACAGCATGGATTGGTATTCATGCCGTATAGTAAGTCAAAACTCTTGAGAGTTTTTCAAAGGGGTTATGTGGAGTTAGATTGGAAGGGTAAGGAGAATATTTCAAGACATTCTTCCTGCAGGGTAAAAGGCTCAATGCAAGATTAGATATACATTATTAGTGTTGTTACTTGCTCTGGAAGGAAAGTAAAAGAATTCTAATGCAGAGTTCAAAATGGGAAAGTAAACCAGAAATAGAGTACATATGAGGGGTTTTTTTTTTAAGATATCCTTCTTAGATGTCTGTTTATGCAGAATATCAGTCTGACTGGATGCAAGAGTTTCAACACCAACTCTACTTAGGCATTAATTAAATAATCTCTTAGTTAATGATGCCTGTCTCTTATGCATTGGATCATTGCTGATGCCACACAGGAGGTAATAATTTATGATTAATTTCTTTTAGCTAAAGCTATATGGTAAAACTACAGAGATGGCTGAGTCGTTATTCAGAGAAACCCTCAGGAACACTGGACTTTTTGGGAGAGAAGTAAATAAAGGGACAAGGTGGTTCAATACAAAACCATGTTTGCTATTGACTTACATTGTAGGGAGGAGAGGAAAAGTAGGAAATGAAGGCAATATTATGTGTATAGCTAAGAAGAAAAAGAAAATCTGCCTATATTTTTTATATTTTAATTAAAGTTACAAGAAGATATTACATGGTTTGCCCAAAGAAGAAAGTTGACTTTTTTTTTTTTTTAGGGCATTAAAAATATAAGAAAGATGCAAGGATAACTAAAGATTATTTTTTAAGTGCACAATAGGTGCCACTTCTGTTATGATGAGTTGTGGTTGGATTTGCTTGTGTAATGCTGTCAGGGGACATATTTTCACTAGGTCCATAAAAAGAGATCAGTAGTTGTTCAAAAAGTTTCCTTGACTGTGTAAAATCATTTGTGTAAAGGGAAATGCAACTCCACAGTCAGAGCTCTAGTTAATTTTTTTAAATTAATTTTCTCTTTATGCAAAAACCTGTTTGCTTTAAGTCTTGACCTGTTATAGCCCCATGTTGTGACTACTGAGCTTTGTTGTGACTGCTGCTGCTTCTTATCATTTTTCTTCTTCGAATCCTAGAATATTTTTGTATCTTTTGCAGCGAATACAGTGCTATGTTTTTGCATTCAACAAAATGCTTTCCATGCATGGAGACCCTTTTGGGAAGCTTACCTTGGCTATCCTTACATTACACATTTTTTAAATGCTCAGAGCCACTATCACATGAAATGTTTTCTAGTATCTCTGGAATAATCAGTTTTTATCACTTTAATATCAAACAAAATTCCATGCCTATGAGCTCAGAATGAGTAATGACTAAATTTTGATGTTTATTTTAGAGTAGAACAGGTTCTGGATGGAATACTCATCTTATCTCTACAGATTTATTTTTTCTTTCTTGAATATAAAACATTTATTCACCATCAGCTTTACCTTATAACTTTTCCATGATATTTTCATTAAAATGAACAGTTGGAAAATGGGTATTTCGTCAGCTCCTCCTTTATCTGTTTTGGTTTGTAGAGATGATCATAAATCACAGTTAATTCAAAGGCTGTGCCTCTCCCAATTCATCCTCTTTTCTATGTTTGTAATTAGCAGGGGTTTGTTTTATTATTGTGGCAAAACTGAAACAGTACATCATTGCACTTCCCAAAAGAAGTAGGTGTATGCCTTCAGTTTAGTACATTCAGTTTAGGTGTTCAGGCATGTAAAAGAGAAGGAAAGATTGAAAAGAAAGTAGATGACTGCTTGCTTTTGACAGTTTTATCTTATGTTCTGATCAGCAGTCTACTGCCTTTGGAGACCAATTTTGTTTAAAGCTCTGCTCAGCTTCTAGTGCTTTGAAAAAGTCTTATTTTTGTGATTTTTTTTTTAAGCTCTTCTGTTGTATAAAATGGACTCTGGTGTCATGCATCAATTATATAGGCTTCTGAGATGGGAAGGGAAAAGGAAAATAAGATGTTTCTGAGACCTTTAAATAACCTACTCAAAATAACTCTTTCCCTGAGTAATGTTTCATTATTTTGTTCTGACCTATATAGGTTAGAAGCAAGAGCCTTGTCCTAATGGGAAAAAAAAATCTAATGATATGAAACTATTGGATTTTACAGACCATCTGTTTAAAACTGCTTGAAAGGTTTGGGCGAGTGACTGAGGGTGTGCTTGTCATGGGAGCTTTCCCTCTACCCTACAGGCATGAGCCCCACACTGGTGATGCATTAAAATTATATTACATGGCCTTAGGACGCATATAACTTGTTAATGCTGCAACATAGCTGTGGCTAAGCTACAAAAGATGAGGCTCTGACTAATAAATATTGGATTACTCATTGGTATATTTATGTTTTGCACTGTTAATTGAAGAGCCAAGCTTATTGTAATAAACTTGATTTCATAAAATAATCCAAAAATTAAATGGGCAGACAGACTTGTATTTTAATATGGTTCAAGAATATTTCAGGTCATAATCTTCACTTAGGGTTATATTTTTCCCCTCATTTTCAACCTGAAAATGAATAACAGCTTTACCATCCACCTTGCTCCAGTCTTTGTTGTTTTTTTTTTTGTTTGTTTGTTTTCAGCTGTGAAGCAACTTAAGGACTACTGAGAAAGTGGACTTCATAAATTCAAAGCACATTTTTCAATAATCTGTTGGAGTAGAGTGTATGCATGTACACCCTGAAGTCTAGTGTTTTTAGGAAATGAATTCAAAAGATTCCTGTGAGATGGCTGTCCATTAGTGGTTTTCGGTTTTATGGTTTTCCTTTATTTTTGATCTGTCTACCATAATTTCTGATGCAATCTTTTCCAGAATTTTGTGAGTGTTGCTTTACAATTACCTTTGAATCCTCACTTTTGAATATTTTTCTGAAGTATTGCCTCTTGTAAAATACTTCTGTCTTTACACAGTTCTCTTGGAGCATTCAGTTCAGTTTTCTGGAGTATTTCAGTACACTGGGGTTTTAAAAGCATGTAGCTTTTGTGTTTCTGTATTATATGGATTTAGGTGTTGAGCATTTGATGCCCAGTCTCTTATTGTAATTCCTTCTTGTACTGGCAATTTTTGAATGGTTTGTAATCTAGTTTTGTTGTTTCCCATTCCATTCTGAATTCTGGTTCTTATGTCATATTTGTTACTGAAAATACCTTTTTTCTTTTCCCCTTTAAGACTGCAAGTGAAATGGTGTGAAAAGCACTGAAACTAATGATTCATCTGAAAGTGTTTATTGTAGAATATTAATCTGGGAAAAAATAAGCCACTTACTTGTTCATTACATACTTTTCTATTAGTATGAGTTTTTAAAGGTTTCTTCTTCTCCAGGAGGGATGGGCATGTTTCAAGCGGGAAACTTTGAGTGCACAGCAACAGGCTATACCAGTGTGCCGAAAGGCCAGCCGGAGGGGTAGACGGCCGGCTTGGTTCAATAGGGAGATTCTGAAAGAAATCAGGGATAGAAAGAAAGTTAACAGACTGTAGAAAAAAAGGCTGGCTACTTATGAAGAATTTACGAAGATAGCTAGGTCATGCAGAAAAAAAACAGGGAAAGAAAAGTGCAATTTGAAGTTAATTT
>VWZD01008768.1:741069-854696 GCA_013396695.1 Sakesphorus luctuosus
TGATCAGGTGACCCACCTGGTGGATGAGGGTTCTTAGTAAATTGGAATATTGCTGAGTTATTGAATTGACAGGTTGTACGCCAGAATTCTCTCTTCAATTCCTTTATACAGAAATAACATTAAAGATGTTACAATAAGTTACAATACAAAAATTTTAGATAACAGAATACACAACAGTAACATTGCTATATTGGATTTATATACATATGTTTCATTTACTTTTGATTAATAAAGTGGTAAAATTGGAATAAACAGCAGTGACAATTCACGTTGCTACAGCGATTATATTCTTATAAAAATAACAATTCTAGAAAGCTGAAAAAGTCAAAAGCAGATTTATCAGGTAATTATTACAAAATATATACATAAATGGTAAGATTGGCACAAGAATTTGTATCTGTTTATGAATGCTGATACTAAAGCCCTGAGGATGCTGCTGCCTTGCTGGCGAATGCTTGAAGGGTATTAAAGGGAACTTGGATGGCCCATGTCTCACTGTGTGCACAGGTGGGCTCATGGTGGAAAATGGTACCACTCAGATGGGTGACAATAATGGCTGATTACTTTTAATTGTTTTCTTTCCATGAATATTTGTATGCAGGCTTCCTGTGCCTGTCTTTCATTTTAGTAGTATTCACTATCAAAATTATTGTTTATTATTCTGTATTAATCAAGCTTGTTTTGCATATCATGGATGTTTTTTAAAAGTGTGTTTATATACATCATACACACAATTATACACTGATTTATATGTATGTGGGTATAGACAGAAATATATAGACATACAGACATAAATACACGTACAGAATAATGCATCAGAAAGAATGAATCCTGTTAAAGTTATGCAAAGGGTCAGATTCTTCCACTTTTTTCTTGTGAAATGTCTGGAACTTGTGGAAACTGGAATATAAATCTCCAATTTATTCAAGTGCTACTGCTTGAGTAGGTAGAAATGTGCTGGGAATAAAGTGCTTGGGGGGGAAAAAAAGCCAGCTTTTTCATGTTTCTCACAGTTGTTAATCAAAATAGAGAAATTAACAGTACTTGTTATAACAGTTCTTGAAATAAGTATTTAGGAATTTTAAAGGTGCATGAAGCTTTCTAAATAATTTAGGATTATGTGTTATAATCAACTATATAGAAAAACACAATCTGTTTTCATTTTAGAACTTTGATGAAACTTCAGAGCATTTTATTCAGGGAAATAATTTTTCCTCTATAGAGCAGAAAGATTTTTTGTTTTGTTTTCAAATAACAAAATGTTACTATGTATGAGAGGAACAGCTATCTGTGAAAATGTCATCTTTTACATGCAAATGTCTCTCAAAGAAACTTCTGTTTACTTGCATAATGAATTCTTTGTATATAATACATGCTGTCCTGCAATGTTTCCTTTTAAATCCCAAGACTGACAGCTATACTGAAAATTATTGAGTGCTTTATTGTACTTGTAACTATCACACTGTTTTGATTGAAATGTTACTCCTGAAATGTAATCACTTACCTGATCATGTAGCAACATGCACAGTTAACATTAATTCTTCCTTATAACAACTGTGATAAATGTGCTACTCCAGGTCCCTTCCCAAGGTTAGAGCCAGCTTGAGTTTCTTTCAGATAATAGACTTACATGTGTCAAAATAACTTATTTTTCAAGCTCACTGGCAGTGGCCTGAGTATTCCTAGATCAGCTTTGCTGTTCAGCAAAGGAAAGAATTTTCTTTGGCCTTGGGAAAGAGTGATGTTCTCCATCAAAATAGTAATTTTTCTCTCCTCTCAAATGAAAAGTACCTCTCAGTGTAAAAAGTACCTCTCCTAACTCCAGACTAGGAAACTACCTTTTATATGTCCAGAGAGGAGGAGTCCTTGCTTCATTGCATATTCTTGGATACCAAAGTGATGGAATAAAGTGATGAACAGAGCCGGAGAGCATATCCAGGGAAAGGCAGCTCTAGGCTAGTTCTTCAATTTCTTTTGATGCTACTGACTTTTTGGATTATAGCAAGAGATGACAAATACTTGCTATCTGTTTTCAGTGTCAGGTATGTAGGACTTAGTTCTTAATGGTTAAAGGAGTAATAGAAATTATTGTTTCCACTATTAACATTGTCATCATTGCAAGTTATATTGTTCATTAGCTGCTGATAAATGCTCTATTCCTATGTGCAGTTATGAGTACTTTTGCATGCAATTTTTCTTGATTCATGGAGTAGAGAAGAAATAGATTTTTCCTTTTTAATTACCGATTCAAATTTTTTTAATAATTTTTTTAATTTAGTAAGTACAAAGCAGTGCAGAGGTTTTCTCTTAGGCAATGCATGTTTCAGAAACTGGTTTGCTTATGATCAAGGCACAGCCATTTTCTGACATTTGCAAATCCCAATCTGGTCCCTAGTCATTGAGAATATTATCTGCATTTGCAAAGATACATGGAAATATATGCAATGAAACACAGAAAATACTAAGTGCTGTTGACAGGTTTTGGCAGTCTTAATCCTCATCTCATCCACTGTGTTTCATGCTGTTGACAAGGAAACTATTCTTTTTCTTTATGTTCATATGTAACATGTATTTGAAGTGTTCTGAGGTATTTGTCTTATGAATTCCCATTTTAAATGTACACAAAGATTAGCTTGGTGTCAGCATTTGTAATTTTAAATGTCATGGAGAAGAAAAGCAGAGGGTCTCTTTGAATTGCAACACTGTATGCTTAAGAAAATGTGGTTAAAAGGGGAGAACTCTAAGCCCTTTCCTTGCCCAAGTCAGTGTGACATTATATCCACTCATTGTTCGTGTCATGTAAAAACTCCCCTCAGTTGTTACTGGCAACCAGGGAGGAGGTGGCTTGCTCCTGCTCTCCTGCTCCTTTCCCATTCCACCCCTGAGTTCAAGGAGATCAGGGTGTCATGAGGACTTATCCCTGTCTTCTCTAAATGCTCATTAACACATGTGGGTCCAAGTCATTAATTTGGATCAATGATTTCAGAGAATCAGGGAGACATCTCTCAGCTTTCTTCACATGTAATTTTGTGGAGACTTGTTTAAGACTTTATGTCCGTGCATGTGGGGCCCATTTTGGAAATGCTCGTGCTTTTTGTGTCACTGGCTGTCTTCCCAGGACAGCCACGTTGTGCTGCATATACCCTATGCTGTGGCATGGACTTTGTCTCTTACAGGGCTTGTTAAGTAGAATGTTTGTCTCTATAAACATACTCCTAATCTGCTATTTTTATCTGTAGAATTTTGTACAAAAATGATCGTTCTTCGTGAAAAGATTTTCAGAGTTTTTGGTAGGCTGCCCATCTCTCATTGAAGTGGAAGAAGTGTTGCATGCAGGCTTTTTTTAGCCACATGGTACTTTTCATTCACCTAGCATATGCTTCAGAGTTCAGGATATCAAGTGCTTTACTTTGGAACAAATGCCCTTGGTGAGAGTAAATATGGCTTGATGGAGGTAATTGAAAAGAGGAGTAGCATCTGGGTGATTTATGAAATTTTGTAGAGTTATATTTCATCAAAATTTACTGTGAAATATATAATAGTGTATCAGTTACTGAAATTCTGTTTTGTTTTGTTATGTTTTTTTTTTTCACCAGAAGCCATAAGTTCTTAGGAAATAATGAATAGATTTGGTCTGTTTACTGGAGGATTTTTTCCCCAGCACAACAGAGGAGGAAGCTGAGTAGATGCTCAGATCCAGACCTTTACAGGCTGTAAGAACAAGTTAGGAACAAATTTTCCTTGAAATTTAGACAATTCTTCTTCCTTTGACTAACCCATAGGGTTAGTTAATATCTGCAAATACATTTCTTGGAAATTCTTCGCCATCTGTCAGCTATAGAGTTGCTTTGTTTTCAGGCTGGAAGCAGTTGTGTCGAGCAGAAGGATACGGATTCTGCAGGTGGAAGGGCCAGGTGCTTGTCTGGTCCAAAATGGTTCAAGGCAAAAATGTGCTTTGAGGTCCTTTAATTTTCTAATGTGAAATGGTGTGAGTCCCACATCTTCAAGTGCCAAGCTATATGTATAGGTACAAGTGGTTTTTAATAATTTCAAATGAGAATCCCTTGACTGCATGACATGTGTCAGGGGGATGGGTACATTGCGTGCCAGAGTTGGCCATAGACTGTTCTGCTGGCTCTGGTCTTCTGGTTATGCCCTTGGGCAGGATTTCCCAGGAGCAGAGACAATGCCAGGTGCCATGCCTGGTATCTCACATCACAACTTCTTACAGTGGGCCTGGTGTAAGGCAGGACAGAAACTGGCGCTCAGCCCTGCAAACTCAGATTTAGTTTTGAGGTTAGGAAGTAAAGTCACAGCAACAGTGCATTACTTGTAATACCATACTTGCTGTTCCCTGTACCTTGTGGGTAAACCAAAGTAAGGTAGAGTCAGAGGTGACCATCCTGTCATTGGCTGTTGTCTCTGTCATGTGTTTGGATAACCACAGGTGGAAATGAAGGATTTAGATTAATTTGCAAGATGAGCAACTGACGATGATAAACTGTATAATACTGTGGACCTTTTGCCTTCCCATGTAGATAAACTCCAGTAGAGTTTGCATTCTTTAGTGAATATTT
Source organism: Sakesphorus luctuosus (assembly GCA_013396695.1). Classification (NCBI taxonomy): domain Eukaryota; kingdom Metazoa; phylum Chordata; class Aves; order Passeriformes; family Thamnophilidae; genus Sakesphorus; species Sakesphorus luctuosus. The sequence goes on from VWZD01008768.1 coordinate 745,647, forward strand.
CAGTTCTCCTGTACCCAAGTTGATGCAGTGGGAGTAAGAATGCAGCTGTGGCTTTATCCATCACATATATATTCCTTGATGGGTGAAAATGTGTCTGAAAAACCTGTAATTATACTTAATTGAAGTCGCTGTAGCAATCTGTTTCCAGTCTGTTCTTATGGAGAATGTAGAAGATAGATGGCTAGAGACTAATAGGTCACAGCTAGAGCTGAATAATAATCTTATCAAATATTTCAGTAGCATTTTAAAATGCTCTTCACCATATCATCCTTTTTACTTTTGTGTTGTCTAATGAAAGGACTGTGAAGTCACAAAAAAAAGTGTTTCTGAGGTTTTATTTTTCCTTGTTGATCTCTGTGTTTATACTCACACTGTGTGACATGATCACAGCTATGCAGCCATCCAGAGTTAGATTTGTCTGCCTATGAAATCTGAAGTAATTCAAGGCAAAATGACATTAGTACCTTTAATTTTGGTTGGTAGATTGTATTAGAAATGATAAGTAAAAAACCTGGCATGTAAAGACATGGGGGAGTCCCTATTGGTGAAGGGAAAGTATATTTTAATGGGATAATGAAGCATCCCAAATGTAGTTTATTTTCATTTTTACTTTAACATACCATTGTATTTCTCCCTGGCACACAAAGGAATCTTGTCCATTGACATCTTTTTTTTTTTCATTTTTATTGACAGAAATGTAATATTTAGCCAAAATAAATTAAGTATAATCTTCAGCTGATGAATAGGGCTGCTCAGTTTATAGTTGGAGATGTAGACAATACTTATCTGTTCTTAGAATGCTTGTAAAATACAGGTAATGAGAAATATTTGTGTCAAATGAGTTTGAGTCGATGAATAAAGGTATTCTCTCCTTTGTGCTGAATTACTTTCCCTGTTAAAAATGATGCCAGCCCATATAGATGTAATGAATGCTGAAAACTGGTTTGCTGGTAGTGGATTTCTTTTTTAGCATGAAAAAGAAATTTTGCTTTTATTGAATTGAACATAATAGTCCTGATGGCAGAGCCATTACTGTCAGCTCTTTTGGTGGAGCTCTGGTACAATTATGCTTCAGGGGAGGGAGATTATTTCTTTTTCCATACTGGAATATGTGGTCTGGAGAATAATTTGGGAGAACCTGTGTGTCAGTACCTCAATTCTGATAGGGATTTAACTGCTTTTCTTAAGCAAATTAGGGTATAATCCAAGATGAACCATGAAAAAGATGCATTTGATTGGAAAACAAATGTTAAGGAGTAATGGTCAGCATTTTTTTTTTTTTGCACCAAGGTTAATATCCTGATCTAGAGTTTTATTTTTGTTTTAAAGGCAGTAATGGAGCTTGGCATTTGTGAATGATGCTGATGTGGAAAGAGTTGTAAACTTCTTCAGTTCTGAGATAATAATTTCAACCACTTGAAAGGACAGTCCCTGAAAATACAAAATGCTATAATTGGGAAATTGAACTCTAAAGTGGAAGTACTGCTGAGTAGTAAAAACAGTCTTTATACTTTGTCTGACTCCCCCTAGGTAAGTTAATCATGTGATAGTTGGAAATGAAGGTAATTACCTTCTAAGGATATGTTATTGGAACTCCAGTTTGCATTTGGATGGAAGGCTTTGTCCAGATTTCAAGCCTCTTTTTTAAAGCAAATTCAGGTCAGTTGACTAAATTCCATTGCAACACCTAGAATAGCAACAAGCAATTTAAATAAAGTAATACATAAGGAAACATTACTGGATTACATTTGTTTTGTATTATATGAGAGAAGACCGTATAGAATATAAGCAGAACTTTAAAAATGCAGAACAGTCTTACAAAGTGATTGATTGTTCTTTGAGAAAGCTGTGTGTGGGATGGGAAGAAATCATCTGTTTGCATGAGCTCAGATTTTTCAATATTAGGGGAAGATTCACTCTCAACAAAAAGAAAGAGTAAGAAAATTTTTCTTATGTTTGATAATTTAAGGTAGTTGCCCACATATCAGGTATAATAGTGATGTGGTTGATCACTCATGATCCTTTTCCAGTACGAAAAAAGGTATAAAGGAATGTCTTTCTAGTATTTAGTCCCAGATTCCTTTTTTGCCTTTAATTTGTTTCATGATCCTATTTTCTCTTTTTCCGTGACAAAATGTTCATTAATTATGGTTGTCAGTTATGCATAATTCTAATGTTATTTAGTGATGGCATTAACATTAGCTCATAACTCTCAGAAAAGCAATAGCAGAGGTGTTTGCTTTGGGCGTTGGTTTGGGGTTTGTTTTTTTGTTTTATTTTGCGTTACAATTTTATGTAGTGATATTTTTGGGTATGTGAAAAAGTAATTGATATAAAAAATACTGCCAGCATCATTGTCAATTTATAAATATAACTAGAAAAGGACAATAAAGATGACTTAAGTTATATGCTTAATTTATAAAATAATCGTTATAGTACTTGTTATATTTATCTATGTTTTTTTCATATATACTGTTGCTATGGAAGATGCTATTTTATTTGTAGTATAGATTTTCTTTATCAGCTTGTGGAAAAAAAGGTTGAATATGTTGTAGTGTGGTCATTCTGATGTTAAGTCAGGCAGACCTCTAGAGGGAAGAATCTGACAGCTCATGATCATCACTTTTATAATCAATTAGTGATATTCAGTGGAGCAGTGTAAGGAAGTCTTTTTAACAAGTATCATATTGCAGGAAACCATAGTTAGATCCACTACAGGTCACAAATAAAATAGACAGTCATACATCTTGCAAAACCTAATAATAGTAATCATCTCCAGAAGAATAGCTAAGTAGCAAATGTTAGGGCTTGAGCAGAAAGTCTGAGTGCTGAGCTCCATGAGTACTCTTAACGATTCATGAAAATGGAAAGATTTCTCAGTAGGGTCTGAAAACACAACAGATACCTCCCTAAAAGCACCAGACTCAAACCTCCCTTTGCAAGGTAGGTCAGATGCATTGGTATGGATTTCACCTGCACCTGAGATGTGGGCTTTGACACAGATAAATAAAATTAGATTTACTTTGGTAAGTCTGTAATTTATAAAGCTATAATATAAATTATCTGTGTGACTTTTGCACTTGTCTCTCAGAGCAGTAAAAGGCTGGCAAGGGCTGTTTGGATCAAGGTGACATATTTATGTATTTTTTTTTCCAGGAGACACCTAAAGTGAGCGTGTTTCTTTCAGGAACTCCTTTAGCTTCCAGAAGAGATTAAAATAGGGACAAAAGCTGATTTGCCTCAAAAGTAATTTATAGAAATATGAATTTTCTCTTCAAGTTTAGAAAGTAAAAGTCTTACTGGCCAAACCACATTTGGCATCCTAACTTTGTTTCTCCTATTAAAAATGTGTGCTCAAGCTCTTGAGTAACACAAAATACCATAGCGGGAGCTCCTGGTTGTTCGATGGGACTCTTAGTTGCTGTACTCTGGACTTTCTTGCAAGACTGAGCTGAGGCTCTCCAACCTCCTACTTGGTTTGTGGTTGCAGCAAGAGATGTGAAAAATACCAGTTACAGCCCGCTGGAATGAGGACAGTCTCGGAAGCCTCACAAGTTTCCTGTGGGCCATATTTTCATCTGGATTTTGGTGTTTCTTACATTAACATCACTGTCAGTGGGGGCTTGTTCATTCTGAGAGCTTTTCTATGATGAGTAAAGGGAAGCCTTTGTGAGACAACTCACAGGTGTGACCTAAGCTCAGTAATGTGCAACATAAAGCTTTTATTTCTTTGTCTGCTCCCATACTGACATTGTCTAAGGATTACAGGTTTACGTTCTCACGTACATGCCCTTGACAATGTTAATGGGAAACATTTTAATTAGTAGAATATGAATATGTTATTGGGTATTGTCAAATAAATGCATTTGTCTCCAACATTCTACTGACGACTTTGAGGATATAGCACTTGTATTAATTAATTGCTCTGTTATTTGTGAGCTGTTTCTTATTTTGTGATTTAAAAATATCTTGTGTTTGACATACTTGACCTTTCTTATCCACTTACAACTCAAAACTGAATCTGTTCAGTCGAGCTCTTGAAATATCCAGATTGAAGAGTCCAACAATCTTACACTGGAAAGAAACAGCCCTCTCTTTGTAATTGTGTCTTAGGAAGAAATAGACCCTTGAAGACTCCTTTGACAGAAGAATCCTGATGAGTATTCTTACTTCTTTTAGTAAAGATGATGATAGGGATTAGGAATCCTCTAACACAGGATCTCTCTATAGAATCTGAGCAACTCTGCAGGATTCGTGGAAAAGGTTTTATATACAAAGCCTTTGCCCCATTTTTTGTCAGAAGTCTCCTGTTCTATTCCATCTTGGCTCAAGTGCTATCCTTTGTTCCTTGGAATTCCTTATCTTTCATACTTCCCTTGGCTATTACAAGCTCCAGTGTTTTGCTCTAATCTCATTCTGAGTTTTCGTTATTGCCTGAAATGTAGTTAAGTGTATCATAGTTGTATGAAAGCCTCAGAGACCAATGGCTAAAATTATTGAATATTTACACAAAGTTAAATATCTTTCTTAAAAGCTGAATGCTTCCAACATTGTATGAGGCATTAGATATACTAGGCACTCATTTATTTCTCCTTTGGAAGATAAATGCTGTACAGGTCTGCTGGGAGGATCTCAGTGCAAATTATTAAAGATTAAAATAAAACTGCTGCTAATAAAAACCAATGACAATTATAAAAGTGAAATAAAATTAGACATTGTATTCTTTGGAGTGAGGTGGGATCTCCTATGTGTGGAGTAACTTGGTGTATTTATGTCAGTTATGCAGCCTAAAAATAGATTTTTTTTCACTTTTTTTCTTTTCTTTTTTTTTTTTAATTTAGCCTTAAACCTAATTTTAAAAGATGGTTCCTCTTGTATTTAGGCCAGTGTCCTGATCCAAGGGGAAAGAGTTTGCAACTCTCTAAAAGGAGGCCTTAAAAGGAACTTAGAAATAGCAGAAAATTCTACCCCAGGAAACACTGAATCTTCTGGTTTTTTGGTTCTGCTTCCAAAGTTTATGAGGCTGCCAAAGCAGATTTTGCAAAGGGTCCTAAAATCTCATCTCTGATGCATCTAATGTCCCTAGCTACTGGGAGTGCTTTAAAAATAACCCCCTGATCCTGGTGAGGAGCCTGCAGAGCCTCTGTGCAGTGGTGAAGAGACCCAAAACAACAGCAGAGCAGGGCCCATGTCGAGTGGTGTTGCTGGAAATAAAACACTTGATATGAGGTTTTTTGCATTGCCTTGATTTTGTATAGGAAAAAAGAAACCTTTTTTTTCCACTTTAAACTGCTATTAACATAAATTTTGCTTATATCTTGACTTCCATATGGCCAGAAACTTAAAATTACTGCAGTCCATCATTTCCTAAAGGATTCAAGCAACCACTTGTATGTCACCTCAGGTTGGCAGAGGGGACCACAGAGTTGCCTGTGGTGTCTCCGCCCAAGGATCACGTGAAGGATGTCTTGAAGATGTTGCACATTACTTGTATTACTTAATTTTTTCTCTGAAGAATTTATCCCCCAAAATCAGAATAGTCTGCCCAAAGTAGTCTTTAAATTTTAATACATTTGAGATGTTTCTTTTTAAAAATTGAGAAATATATCTTTGGTGTTACTGCCTTAAATCTATTTTTGGAGACTGTAACTTCCCTAATGATTTCTGACTAGGTCTAAATTAATATGTAGAATTAAGCTTAGAATTTAAAATGCTTGTGCCTGTTTTAGTATGTATAAGAGACAATATATACTTCTAGGCACTGTCATTAAAAATAAACTCTGTATTCTCCAAGTTACATTACACTGTGTTTAAATTACTGTTTAAGCGACCATTTACTTTCACTAATCAGGTTAATGGATTTAAAAATCATCTTCAAAGATGACAGGTAGGTGGAGCAGAAACATCACATTGCTACTTAAATCCAAATAAAATAGTGTAAAAGTAAAAAGACCAGAATATGAGAGTCAGATTTTCTTCTGCATTAATCTGACAGTTTAAGAGTGTTTCTGCCATGTATCTTTAGTATGAATTCTCTAAAATGTTAATCTTTCTGCACATTTTACAAAAGGAACAGACAAAATTAAACATTGACATTACACATTTGTATTTAATAATTCTAGCTATGCATAATTGTAACAGATGATTGCTGCTTATTGCCGGAGGAAGATTATTTGAAAAAACACTTGAAATTCTATTATATTTGTGTTCTGATTAGATTAATTTGTCATCTTTATAGACAAAGGTGTAGTGATTTGGTGAAAAAGAAAAAAAAAGTCTTTTTTCTCAGGTAATTTTTATACCGTTTGCTGTTCCTAATTAAGGGCCCTTTAAAATTTGGTTTTTCTGTAGTAGTTATATCAGGATTTTTAAGTCTGTGACTCCAGATGTCAACACCTTGAAGGCAATGCTAGATATTCTAGTTTCTTCTTAAAGGTCCAGGTAATTACCTATCGTATTAAAGCTCTATTTGATTAATATGTTATTCTTAGTTTTACTGGCAGAACAAACTCCCTCTGTCTTCAGTGCACTAGCAGTTGGAGAAATGCATCTGGAAGAACTGTCTTGGACTAATGCAGTGAACACATGATAGAACCATACTGCTGAAATAAGTCTCTCTAGGCACAGATGAGCTTTAGCCTGATTCTCTTCAATCCCCTAAATGTCAATGTGGAACACTCAGCTTATGTCAGCGCTTTGATATGTCTTTAGTGCCCTGGAAAGGCTTCCTCGTTGCTTCAGAACAAAAATGCATGAGGAACAGCTGTGCCATATGAAGCTCAGAGAGCAAAGACATGAAAGAGCTACAAGCTCCAAACTTTTCATAATCTTGTTTTCCCTGATTTTAGGCAGCACCCCAAAGGTAGAATCTAACCATATGAAAACCAAATGTTTGTTTTGTTTGTTTTTTTTTACCTAGTTGCCATAATCTGATCATTGTATTCATCAATCTCTACTGTGTTTATCCTCACCAAACCTGCTTTGCTGAGTCAGTAAAGATGCCCAAATCTTACTGGTGAGGCCAAAGTAGGAAGAAATGACTGGCAGGCTTTGGGCAATCTGTAGTCTTTGCAGAGGCGTGTCTATTTGTGTTTTTGAAAGGATACTAGTGGCTCAGGCATTCAGATGGTAACCTTTTAAAGAATGAAAACTTAAACCCATACATGTTGCCTCTGTTCTCTAATGTTATGCTTCCTTGTTTTATCCCTGGGCTTGGTCCTGCAGCCTGAACTCGGGGAAGCCTGTGGTCTCTCCGAACTTCAGACTTTGGTGTATGCCTGGGACTAGAACTATTGTCTGTTCTTAGGTGCCTGACTCATCTACTGCTTTGTACTGCAAACTAATTCAGAGATGCTCATGAGAGAGAGAGAAGAAAAAATATTAAAGCAGAAACTCCAGGGAGGAATTGCTGTAAGTTTCAGTCATACAGGGTATATAGAGTGTATGGTACAGATGTGAATCTGGATTTCTTGTTTAACACTGAGATGGCCTTAGGGAGTCAAATCGTGTAACAAAGCTTTATTTTCAGCGGAGCAAATTCAGGGGGAAATAAAAAGGTAATGCTCCAGAGACACTGTAACAATCCTGTTGATGGATGCATTTACACACACACAGCCAGCCCTACCTTTTTCTTTGCATTTAAAAGAAGCTGGACCAGCAGCCTCAACATAAAAAAAAGATGCAAAAAATACACATTGGATAATAAGTAGCACAGATATTCTGCATACACCATTGGTTTTACTTTTCAATGTGAAAATCAAAGGAAGCAGAGTTTTTTAAGAGTTCTTGCTTGATGCTGAAACATGCCAGATGCTTTAAAAGGAAGTACGGTTAGGCTTATCCTCTAAAGGATAGGTTAATCTTGAAATATATATATATATATTATTATTATTTTAAATTTCATCCTATTTGTTATTGGCTGGCTTAAAGCCAATGAAACAAAGTTTTTGCTTCTCAACAAAACAAAATAAGTGTTTCTGTGACCTTGCTTATGAATTCTGTGTCTGGGTGCTGTGGCAGTGTGCTTCATTACTACTGTTATTTTCATCAGTATTATATTTGCTTGTGCATTATATGCACAGCTTGTCAGCCTCTTTGGCATTTTCCTCACTATTGCCTTTCACAAAAATTAAACTAGAAATATTCCTGAAATAATATTGCTGTCAAATTATATGGCTAAAAGAGATTTGAGATACAAGAGATTCATTCTCTAAGGGTCATTCATTTTGCATTGAATCTAAAGGGTAACCTGTTCATTATAAATGAGAGGCTTTCATAACACTAAGGCCCATAATGAGGAAGAAGGAATATGCATGAGTAATTTGCAGTCTTATAATGAAAGATTGCCATGGGAAACCAAGTAGATCAACAGATGCAGAATCCCTTGTTATGATTCTTGGCATAACTTTCTTTCACTTTCCTTCTAGCTTTCTGAGTCATGTTGACCTGAGATATTTGGAGGTCTCCATGTATTACAATAAAATATTAACATTGCAGCAGATATTCAGTAGTAGTAATTTAAAATTAAAATAATATGCATTCTATATATCAGAAACCCAGGTTTCTGGTGCCATTTGAATAAAAATAATTGAATTATCTTTCTTGATAGTAGAACTGTGTTCTGTAGTACCAAATCCCAACAGTTTAACCCAGTTTGAAAGGACTTAGCTAATATGCTTTGATACAAGTGGAGGCTTAAAGGAACACTTGGAAAGCTTATGTTTTGAAAACACAGGTGTTAAGATTATGTGATCAACCCCTATTTTTAAAAAGGGAAGTAAGGATAAGCTATGGAACTACAAGCCAGTCTCAGCTCTGTGCCCAGCAAGATCATGGAGCAGTTCCCCCTGGAAACTACACTAATGCACATGGTGTGGTAGGTGCACTGGAGAGAGTGGATATCACCCATAGGGGCCTTGCCAGGCTTGAGAAGTGGACCTGTGTGAACCTCATAAGGTTCAACAAGACCAAGTGCAAGATCCTGCACTTGGGTCAGGACAAATACAGGCTGGGCAGAGAATGGCTTGGGAACAGTGCTGAGGACAAGGGCTTGGATGTGCTGGTTGATGCAAAATTTGACGTGAGCCGATAGTGTTTGTAGCCCAGAATGCCAACTGTACCCTGGGCTACATCCAAAGCAGTGTGTCCACCAGGTCAGGGGAGGTGACTCTGCCCCTCTACTCCATTCTAGTGACACTGCAGCTGGAGTGCTGCATCCAGCTCTGAGGTCCCCAGTGTAAGGAGGACGTGGGCCTGTTTGAGCAAGTCCAGGGGAGCACTGCAAAGATGATCAGAGGGCTGGAGCATCTCCCTTATGAAATGATAGGACAAGGGGAATGGCTTTCAATTGAAAGAGAGTGGCTCTAGTTTAGATACAGGGAAGAAATTCTATACTGCAAATATGATGAGGCACTGGCACAGGTTGCCCAGAGAAGCTGTGGGTGCCCCATCCTTGGAAATGTTCAAGGCCAGGTTGGCTGAGGCTCTTGTCAGCCTGGTCTTGTGAAGTGTCCCTGCCTGTGGCAAGGGCGTTGGAACCAGATGGTCTTTAAGGTCCCTTTCAGCACAAACTTTTCTATGATTCTACGATTGCTACTGTTTCCAAAAAGATAGGCAGCAGGAAAAGTGACAGTATTGTCTGAATCATCCTTCAGCATACAGGAAAAAAAGCAAACTTTGTAGAATTTCAGTTGTAAGTTTATACAATTCTTTTAAGAAATTGTTTTTAACACATTTGGTGAGTTTCTTTAAAATACTTACAATAAACTTGGTATTGTGACTATGCATATGTACTCTGTAAAATGTGCTACTTTTTTCCTAGTGAAGGCTCAAAAAGCAATAATGGTATTTCTGCTAAATCAGTATTTGAAGGCATTAAGTATAGACTCAGTTAGAATCTTTTGTCTTTATCCATTTTTGCAATCATGACTTTTCAGATTCTGGTTGCAACTATTGTGTCTGTTCATTGGAAATCTTCAGAGAGGTCATCTTTTCATAAAATGTCAGAGAAGCAGCAGGACTGCTTTCTTTATTCAGCAAATCCCTTTGAGCTGTTTTGGGGAGATTTTTCTTAGTTACTTCATGTGGTTTCTGACTGTACAGAAGATCATTCTATTCCTCTGTTCTCTTGACAGAGCTGTGCAAAAGCAACTTGCATCAGAGCCTCCTTCCCAGTTTCATTTTTATATTAATAGAACATTTTTGCCACTTACACCAGAAGAATAGGGAAACGCTGGCAGTGCTTGACTAGGAAAAAAAAAACTCTGCAAAAAAGCTACTTTTAAAGCTGGAGCTGATGAGGGATCCCTCTTTACTGTGGCTTAATCTTACAGTATTTGTTGGATTTTAGAGAAATGAAATCTGAATTGTTAGGAGAAAAATTGTTTCTTTAACTCCAGAAACAGTGTTGGGCTTTTTTTGTTCCATTTTGGAACCTTGGTAAGGTTACCATTTTGACTTTCATAGTATGCTATAGCTTGTGTCTAAAATGAGAGCTTTTGGAGTCCATTATGAAACTAGAAAGTTCAAGGTATGAATTCAAAGATTTAATAACACTTCAGAAAGAGTATGAATGTCCTCAAAAGAATATATTTGTTTTGGGCAACAAATTTGCAATATTTTTATTTTTTTTCTGGTTTTTAAAAAACTTGTGCTAAACCTCTGCAAGACATAAAGCAATCTTTGTAATCTAAAATATCTGCTAGGAGTTTTGTAATTATTACGATAAAGAAGCAGCCAGCCTGTCTGAATTGGTCAGGTCTTTATGCTGTGAATGTTATACTAAACCTCTTCTAAGTCAGAGCCCAAGTTACTGTTTACTCATGGTAGTGAGATTCTGGTACTGTGTACTCATGGTAGTGAGTGTCACACTTAAGAATAATTGCCCAAAGACGATGATCTTGTAGATCAGCTTAGTATATCCTTGCCTGCTTGAGAACAGACAAGAGAGTAAGATGTTATTTGTTAAATTAGTGACATTTTAGTTAAAATACTCAGTGTTAATCCTCTATATTTCAGATTTTGGATATTTTATAGCTATACCCTTTACCATGAACAGTCTTTCTCTGTTCCTCCATCTTTAACCACCTCTGGAAAATGGTACCTTATCTCTGTTTGCAAGAGCACATACAAAATTTCTTTGGCATTTCTTCCTGCAGAAATATTTTGGAGAGTCCTACAGTTTCTTAATGTTTAGGAATGTATTCATGCTACAGTTTATGAGTCATCTTGGTAAATTGTATATTACTGTGACTGAAAATGCTTTAAGTAGGAATGTTTTCAGGCAAACACAGGTTGTCTTGAAGATACTGAGCAACCTAGTTACCATTGATACTTTTTTCAACATACATAATTATTAAAACTGGTTGTTAACTAAGCGAGTAAAAGAGTAGAAGCCAAAAGTACTAGACTAAAAGAAAAGCTAGTATGGAACAGAGACAGAAAAAGTCCATTTAAAGACTCTGGGATTGTATGCATCTCTGGATCAAAAGCTGTTGGAAGACAGTTGGAGCATTCCCTATCTTGTAAAAAAAATTCTTCTGAGAGCAAGTTCTTGGGTACATGAGCTGCTTTTGGACAAAATGTTTGGAAAAATATATCAAACTCTGAACAAGGTGATTGCCCTGTTTAACTGTTAGGGTTACAAAATTAGACTGCATATAATTGCCTGTGAGTTAATAAGAATAGACACCATCATTAATTCCTAATAGCACACACACATTGTGAAGCCTCAAATATATGACATCCTTGAGGCAAAAGAGGTAACAGCAGCTGTATCTAAGCCATAGGAGAGAAGATAATCACCGGCTTTTGAGTTAATTAACCTGAAGTTTAGAATTATTCTAGTATGTCATTATGGGACATAGTTTTCAGTTTCCTTCCCTGGCAAGCATGGTGATTTCCATTGAAGAAAATGATGGTGCTGGACTGAGCTGTGCTGTGAATGAGGTACCCTGCTGCAAAACTTTTTACCTTTTCTCACTAACTGTCCCTCTGTAAGGCTCCGAGTCAGGGCATTTCTGTTTGAGCAGGTGCCTCTACACGGGAAACTAGAAAGAAGTATTTTTTTAACAACAAAAAAAATGTATTTGAATCATGTCTTTGAAAGATGTCTCCTAACAGTGACAGAGGACAGCAATTGTGACATTCTCATTAAACCAACCTTTTCTAGGACTTATAGGAGAAGAGGAATGCTCAGTCTTGTTCTCTCTCACTCATGTCAATCTAACCTTCATCTATCAGACCAGGTGTAACCTGGAAAGAACTTCATGCTTTTCAATCACATTCTTTGCACTTCAGGGTCAGTCATTTCTGTGCCAGTTCATATGTAACAGATGTGAGACAAATCTGAAAGCATTCATAAATAAATAATAAAATAAACTGCCTTCACATCGGAGACTGGTTAACAAGTACCAGCCTATAGTAGTGTGTCCTGCTACTAAGAAAAAGTTGACAAAAACACATATTTAGTTAAATAAATATCTACAAAGTAGAGATCTGTTAGAGAGTCTTATTGCAAGGAATGAATGAAAGAGACATTACAGCAAATTTAGCTCAAAAAGCAGTATTTGAGAGCCAGGTGGAACTGTGGTCTTTCAATTGATGGCAGGGGGAGGCATGAGGAGAACTGCTGTTGTGACCTGTTAATGGAAGCAGGGAATTGCTCAGGAAATACCAGAGGAAGGGTTGCAGTGAGAGAGAGCCTAAAACCAGATGAAGAGTAGGAGAATAAAGCATAGATAAATAAAAAGACAAAAAGGATTAAGTTTATCTTTAGTAGGTAAGTGCAGAAGCCAGAAAAGAGGCAAGATAGCATTAGAAATCATTCAAGGAGGAAGAGGACCTTCTCAGGCTGTAGTTCTTTTATTATTACACTTTTTATGCATTTACTCCTTTTCATTTGTTCAGTAATGGAGGACAAAGAGAAGACACCATGTTTTAGACTGGACAGGCTGAGAGGCAAGTGCCAGTATAATTCGCTTTGTGAGCAAAAGGAAATTGTTCGTTTTTTCAGTTCATTTGTAGTCAGTTATCTTTGCTGTAGAAGTACTGCAACAGAGTATTAAGGAATAATAATATCTATTGAAAATGAGCTCCCTTTGACACTATAATAGCATTTAATTGACACTAAATAACTCCTTTGGAACCATTAAGAATATAATATGAATACAAATGTATGAAACATTTCCATCATATTGAATCAACATCTTCAACAGATGAAGTTGTATCATTGCAATCTTGAAGACTTTCGCTTTTGCAAGTGAATTTGGTAGTCATGAAAGCGCCGTGCTGACATTTCTAAAAACTCAGGTCTCTCTATGTGAAGCTTGTTTGTCACAGCAGTTGTGCTAACAGGATGTGAACTAGAGGAGCTGATCAGGGCTTTGTGCAGCTTGTCCAGGCCATCCTTGTGACTGCTGGCACTGTCCTCAGCCAGCCGGTGCTGGACACAGGGCAGGAAGAAATAGTAGCCAGGAAAGCAGGTGAGTAGATCCATGAATTGTCACAACATCATGTACTTTGCATGCTTTTTTCAGTAATAAGACTTCTAACAATCATAAAAAAACAAAGCTTGTTATGTTTTTGATTCGATTTCTCAAGGGATAAAGAAGCCTAATTGAGATCATCATGAGTTTTTAGGGGTCTAGTGTTGCTTGCTTCTCACCCTACTAAGGTTTTCATCTGATAGAATTGAACCTATTGCAAGTACTAGTGCACACTGTACCTAAGAAAGAATGGGCAGGATCATATTCTCAACAGCTGAGATCATTCTAAGATGCAGTAAAACCAGCATGGAAACAAAATGAGGCTTTAACTGAGCAAACTGTTGGTGTTTGAGGTCTCTGTAATTCATAGTTAATTGCAGATACTGGAAGGCACTGCCTGGCTTTGCTAAGCACATTATGGTGTGTAGGTCTCTCCCTGGATTTGTCCATAATTTGCCCACTAATAGGCTAATGCATGTGGTACAACAGATTAAGGTATTAGATATGTTAATTTTGGCAAGATATTTTTCTTCTAACAAGCAGATTAAGCCATAGCCATCTATTGATCAGCATAACAGAAAACAGATCTTTTATTTGTACTCTCCAATTTTTTGGAAGCCTAGTGAATTTTGCATTTGGTTCTTAATTGGGAAAGAGAGTACTTTAATAGAAAGCATATTCCACATGCAGTGGGATGCTGTTGGGAATCCTATCAATGCACACCAGAGTTTTCAGTGTATTTTGAGTAATTACACAGTGTCTTGTTCTAAAATAAAAACATGCAGATACTAACACAACCTTTTTCACAGTTAATCTATAGCAATGAATCATTGTTTCAGCCTAGTTTACTCTGGACATGTAAGGTAATTTTAGGGAGAGGAGTCATTCCTGCAGTGACAGATGGAGGGTTTCTTTATAAATCCTTTGGTGCAAAGCAAGAGCTAAATTAAATTGGATGATTTGAATGAGATTGTGATGTCAACATTTATTATTTAAGAAAAGCATGGATCTGTATATGTTCCTACAAATGCAATTGTATTTATGGGATCCTACTAGTCTGGGACTTGGCATTTCAGAAGAATCCACAGCCTCTCAGTGGGAACTGTGTGTCAAATTCCTTTAGGCTGAGAGTCTAGCCCAGCAGCTTACTTTAGAGAGATGTTTGCGAAGTGTTGTTTTCATACCAGAAAGGGTGATAGTGATGTAGTTTGTTCAAGGAAAAAATATCTAGTAATAAATAATAACATTTGTTTTTGTTGTAACCATAGCAAAGAACTGCTATGAATATTCAGAATAATTATTCCAAATGCATTGCATTTTCCAAAACAACTGTGTTTTGAAAAAGCTGCTGCATAACTTGAAGGCAAGGAGGACAACAGGTTCCATACCTATATCACTGAATTTCAGTTACTCTTCAGAGCTACTGTGGACAGTAAAGAAGCATTGATGATGATGATTTATTTCCCTGTGTTTCAAAACCTTTGCATAAGTGAGCTTCTCTGCACCATCTCACCCAGCCAAACCTTATCACTCCTTTGAAAACTGACCCCTGTGCCTAAAGATTGCTGGTGGGTGCTGGACCTTGGGGGTTTTCAGTATTCCAGTACAAGGAGCCAGAGGTTGTAGAAATCACATGAAATCAGTACAGGGACTGTTTGATTCAGCAGTGCCACATATGGAAAACATATGCTTCTGAAAATGAATGGTTTTTTTCATTTTCAACCTGAATATTTATACTTGCATACTTTTAATATATGTTTATATTCATACTTTTCAGTTTAGATCCCAGCTTTTAGAAGGGTTACATCTATTGCCAAAAAAACCCTTTGAAACATGAAAAAGGCTTAGTTCACAACTGGAGAGAGAACAGTGCTGAAAATAGAGAGAAAAATCACAGCTTCACCTTTCCTGATATTAATATAATTACCAGGATTTCAATGCAAATAGGTGTGATTTGAAGTAGGAAGGGGTCACATAACCAGTGTCAATTTGGAGATGAAGTTGCCCTGGGAAGCATCTTCTCAGATCATAGGTAAGAGCTATGCCAGCACTGTGTGCTAGGGTTTGGATTAAATGAGGTATTTAAGCTCATAAATCTTATTTAATATTCTCAGTAGTAAACTAAGTACTCTTTTCTTGGGGCCTGGAATAACTTCTTTTATTGTTTTGGTTGTTTTTAGTATCAAAATGCAACGTATTGAGGCATTCTTGGAATAATACCATTTTTACTCAAGTGTCCTCATTAGATGAGTAGTGATTTGGCAGGCAGACATGTTGGCCAAACTTACACCATCAAGTCGTAATTTTAGGTCCCAGCTCCACAGGTTCTGTATCATATTTGGTTCTTGGTGTTTAGGAAATTTTGACTGTTTAATGCGAGGAGTGTTCCACTCAGTGAAAAGGTTCTGATGTAGGATATGCTTGAAGGTTTTTACTGCATTTAGAGGCATCTTTTTCCAGGAAAATATTTTTAAAATGGGTAGGTATTTGCCCAATATTTTGCCATATGTCCAAAGCATTTGGCAGTTATATAAACCACACTTGCTCTGTGTTTTCTTAGATTGTTGTCCTATATATGGCTGTGTGTTTTTAATAATATGCTGTTATGTCATCCTCATGTATGCTTTGACTAGGATGGTGTGTTTTCAGAACACTTACTGATGCACCTTGCTTACTACTTGGGTTTATGGGGCATTCCAGAGCAGGAGCTGCTGCAGAGAAGGCACTCAGTGTGCAGTTACATTCCATGCCTTGGGGATGTGTGGGCTCCACTGGTGTGCTCACAGCAGACGCTGTGCTTCCTGCTCACTGGTGCCTGGGCAACTGTTTTAATTGGTTCTGGGTATGAGTCAAGGTGATGAGCTTTACCTAGAAAACACTTCTGCAGTGCTTCACATATTGGAAATAAATGAGTTACTTTCAGTAGCAACCTGTAAATTAAAACACATGCAGACTAAAGGAGAATTTTCTCAATGGAGACAGAATTTCATCAGTTCTGGAAGTCTTTCTTCCATTTACGCTGTATTTTAGTGACCTTAAGGATGTGCCATGAGGTTTGTCTATCTCTCAAGCTTTTATCTAATGAAGTGGTGATATGGTAAGCCCAGAAACTGCTTTCCATGAGGCGCTATTTGGATTGACGTTGTTTGATCTACTTGTTTTTAATAGATGTTTAGAAGCCCCTTTAATGAGGAAAAGTAAATTATAGTGATGGCAAATTATTAATTTTTGCTTAGGTAATGTGGTGCTTATCTCATTCAATACCTGCAATGAGTCTGAAAAACTTCTGAGAAAGAACTGATGCTGTCACCAGAGCACTGTTTCATTTCAGCCAGTGTCCATGGAAACCTTTGTCCATTTTTATTCTCTTGTGTGGGTATCAGACAAGTACAGCTTCCAAGGGGAAAGGCTTTGGCCACTCGACCTTCTGAAGAGCAGCCAGGTGAACTGTCTGCTTTTTGCAACCAGGCCATTTTTGTTGCTCAGGGAACTGTACTGCTTTGTACAGCCAAACACGTGGGTAGCTTATTATGTTCTGTAAAGTCTGGGGAGGAAAGAGTACACTCTCACACATCCCTTGCCAGTCTATGCTCCTCAGCAGCTTTCCCCAGCCCTTCCCCAGTGTCCTGTTACAATACTGATGACATGGAGGAGGTATTTTACTGTGTCATCCTCTAAATGCAAGATTTTTTTTGTTGAAAACAACAGCAATATATTGCAGAGAATCAGATAGGAAGGAAGAGAAGCAAAAATAGGCATGGCATCTTCATATAGAGGTAATAAATGCAAATTTGTGCAGTAAACACAGAGCTGATGCTGTCAGAAGGGATTTTCCTTGGTGTGTCCAACACACGTGCATGTTATTTGGCATGTTGGGTCTTGAGCTTAAAGCTTGATCTACCTCAAGGATAGTCTATTTCTAAACCTTAGAACAAACACACACATAAATCCAACTTAACATGCTCAGATAATGTGTGTATCATCTTTGTGCATGTTTACATATTTTTGTCATGTGTTTTTAGCCCCCATACTTCTGCTGCCTTACCTCTGAACTTCTTGGGACAAAAATTCAACACTGGGTTCTAGAAAAGATCTGGCATGTTATTCAGTATTAAGGTTTTAGCAGCTCTCTTGTTTTGTTGTTTTGGATTTCTTTGCTTTAGGTAATCAATCAATCAATCTCTATATTTCTAAGCTTTTATGTTACTATTTCATGTTTTTAAATGTAGAATTTGCTTTTAGTGCTCTGTTTAAATTTCTTTAGTCAAAAAAACCATCTAAAATATACTTACATTAGGGGAAACATTAATCAGCAGCTACTGTTGCACATATCAGAGATGGGCTGTTAGAATAATGTCCTGCTGATTAGAAGGGAGTTGTCATATAAAATAATTTTTTTAAAAATAACCCCCCCCAAACAAATAAAAGAGAACAGAACATGAAATAGATTCTTGAAAATCAACCTTATAAAACTAGGCAGAGATAGCAGAGCATTTTTTTAGTGAGAATAATTTGTACATATTTCTAGATGGCTGCAAAAATGCAAATTCGGTTTTAAGTGCTTCACAGCCCCTCCTAGTGCATTATAGGCACTTAGATGTGATGAAGAAAAGCCACTGGGTGCCACTGTTGAGTTTCAGAGCACTGGGCAGGACAGAGTTTCTGTGGCAGCCAAAATTTGTAGCTGGGAAAGAGTGTGTGGGTAGTAGTTTTGCAACAGAAATAAATTATTTCTGCAGTTTTAGGGTTTGTGAAATAGAACCACAACCAACATTTTCTTCTCGCTGTTTCACCAGATATTATCATATCTGATAGTAGATCACTGTGACAGGTCCAACATGCCTCTCTCCCTGCATCTCTGCCTTGCAGTGCAGAGCAGAAATGGTGCTAAATGAGAAAGGACTATAAACTTGCTTTATTGGTATGAAGCATTTTTATTCCTGTTGCAGGCTTTTTGGGAAGCACATCAGGTCAGCCTGCAGGTCTTTCTAAATAACATGTTTACTTGTTTAGAGTGGTGCTGAAGTGTAGAAGACCCCACTTTTTGCATGGCTCTCCATCTATTATTTTCTTGGTCAGCGGAGTGTAAATATGCCTTGGATAGAGCTTGTGTGTGCTTAGGAAAGCAGCAAGAGTAATGGTGACTCACAGCATGATTGTCTTCTGAGAGACAAACTTACTTCTACAGTGAATGTGGGGCTAAACAGTTTTGGTTTGGGGAGTGGATAATTACAGCTTGCTGAATCATAATCCATTTTAATTCTTGAAAATAGACAATGTTGCATGAAACAAGGTTGCTGTGTTGAGATACACATTTCATTCCATCTTGTCCAGAATAATAATGTCGTGCAGTCTTTTTTTATGGAATTGTTCTGATCATTTATTTCAGCCAAAATAAAGAAAAGTTAGAAAGGCATGTGTGTGACATGTATGGCATGTAGAATTAAAGGAAACTCTGGCAGAATTTTTAGTATATTTGGAAACTGTGGAGTGGGATTTGGAGTTTAGGTCCTGATAAAAGAAAATCACTTAAAGAAAATAACTAATTCTCTTGAATTCACTGGCTTGAAATGAACACATTTTGCTGGGGTTTGTTGAAATGAGGCCTCGCACATTTTAATACTTTGGATAAATATTTTGCTAATAGCTCTGATGGGAAATCTGTCACACATAAACAAGCTGGTTTGAGCTATTATAGACTCCACCTCAGCATGAAAAGAAAACTCTTTATTTATAGTTTGATATGGAAGTCCCTTCATGATGCAGACTTTAACCCATAACTTGGTCACTTGTGCAGCTGCATAAGCTTTCCAGACAAAATGTGGAGAGAAAGAAAGTGAATTATAGACTCTTTAAGTCTTAAAATTTGATTCCTTTCTGCTGATAGGGAAGACTTCTGCTATCTCCTTACAGTAATAACCTGGCTTTGGGTTTGGGGTGGGGGTTTTAACTACTCATTCTAAAGATTATTTTTTTTGTCTCATGACCAATTTCTCTAATAAGAGAGAATTAGTTAAGAACAAATTTAACAAAATATGTAGTATAAACTCATCCATTTATTCTTTTTTCTACCTCTTGTTGTATCACTTGAAAAAAATGAAGTGTTTTTAATTTATTATGATGAATTTGAACATTAGTAGGCCTTATTTTTTTCATGAATGTGGTGACTTGGAAGGTATTTTGGGGAGGGTTGCTTATTAAATATGACCACTTACACGAAAATTTGAGAAGTTAATGAACAGTTTCCATTTTGTAGTGTTATAAATGAAATAATGAGATCTCTTCCATGCCTTGTGTTCTGTGGTTGCAGCTGAGGTAGGTCTATTTCTTCAGCTTTGGGCAAATCACTTCAGCTTTCTGGGCAGGTCTGCACTTAATGTAATGAGGCCTCTGGACATAGGTAATATTTTGAGTAATTATACGATGCTGTTTATGATTGTATGAGTGCCAAATGTTTAGACTGAGTTGCAGTTCAGTTGCTGTCTGAAATCCCAAATGCCCAGCAGGTCACTGACTTGGGAGGAGCTCTCCACAATTCACGTGGCTGTAGGGGAGCTACAGACACAACTACTCCCTGTGAAGATTTGGAAAAGGCAAATAGGTGAGCAGTAAAACATGGTCCATAATCAGCTACACACTTCAAAGTACCCAGGATTCTTTTTATTCAAGATATAGATTTTGCTGATTACTTTAAGACTATCTCATAAAGAATGGAAATGACTTTTCACAGAGCTCCAGTCTCCTTATTTTTCTCTAATTTTGCACCGTGGCTGAAACAAACCCTACCCAAACCCTTCTGTTTTTATGTCCTCACCAATTTTCAGGCTCAATTACACCCAAATTACGTTGTACAATTTTGTTATCATGACATTTGAATATATTCCTTTATGTGTATTCCAGATTTGCATTTGTGTTTTGCTCTGGCCTTGCATAAAATGCCTCACTGAGGTGCTCTGATTAATTAATTAATTCACTTTGTAAAGATCTTTGACATCTTCAGTGAAACTTGGCATATAATTTGTAGGTTAAATTTATCAAATAAAGGAAAATGATGTAGGAAATAAATCAGTAAAGGCACAGTAAATCATGGTATCATTTGCATGGCTGCTAATGTCAGGATTTTGAAGAATAATGACCGTGCAAGTGCAGTAGAACATGTGTTGTACTGCAGCGAGAAAGTTCTGTATTCATCTACCTTTCAGTTAAGTACCCCATTTAAACTCTAGCACCAATTTCCACTGTTTGCTGCTCTGTCGAGTTAAATGTTAATCATATGGTGTTACTGAATTTTTTTTTTTTACTACTTCTAATGAATTCATTTCATCTTAGCTGAGGCAATAATTAGTAAAGAATTAGCGCTCTGTGTGCAAGAATTTGTATTAAAAACTAAGTTCAGTATTCCAAGTCTTTCTTTGACTTTCTGACTGAAGATGGTGTAACTCCCTCTGAAACTTCCCAGGTAAAACATGATTCAGGCAAAGCAAGTCTGGGACCTGAGCTTCAGACCAAACTTTTAATCCTTATGACCTGAGATAAAAGGTCCTAATGTCTGAAGGACCATTCTTAAAAAGTCATTTACAGCTAGCTTAGTATAGTCATTAAATTTGACCCATGCCTCTCTGTATCTCACTAAGGCAGGATTCCCATTTTTATCTTTGTATTTAGCTCCTATCTTCTTTGTATGTTAGTTCTAAACTCTTTTCCCTGAGAAGTTTTTGCCATAATAATCAAAGATGCATTTTTTTCCTCTCAAAGTAACCAAGTGTTTTCTGAGAAGTAAGGTTTGTTTGTGTTTGGATACATAGGGACTTCAAATGTACAACAAAGTAAATGTTAAAAACACAGAGAAAGTCTAGTATACACCATGTAGACTGCACATTCAATTGGCATAATTTCTTACCAGAGCCAAAGGGATCCTGCCCCTTCTGGAAGTAATAAATCCCCCTGGTGATGTGGCTGCAGCTGCAGCAGAGGCAGAGCAGATCAAGCTGAAGTGTGCACTCCATTTCCTTGCAACCATGATGGTGGAAGACATCCCTTTGCCACAGCTGCTCTCAAAATAGTTAATTGTTATGGCAGAAGCAGAAAAGATCAACTGTAGATGAAAGTGTAATTTGTCGAACGTTGTAGTGCTGTGCTTTGAGGGAACTGGTTTATTCGGGGCTCTTGGATGGCAGCAGTGTCACTGTTCCCAGGTGTGTGCCAGCAGGGGGGAGCAGTTCCACACACAGCCTGGGCTGTGCTCTCTGGACGGTTACTGCCCCATATGGCAGGATTGATCTGCTGGCATAAACCTCAGTGCTGTGTAAGCTGCTGTAGCCACTGACTTTGTCCCGAATAAACTGTGTCCAATCACTAAACAATATGAACTACAGAAACAATGTTTCTCCTTTTATTATAGGCAGGTGTTAGACAAATGATGACATAAATATGGCTAAACACGAACGTTATTCATAGCTACCTCAGTCCTCAAAGATCAATGGCTTTAAAAAAAAAAAAAACCTGCACTTCCATCGGCTCTGCAAAACCAGACCATTTCCTGCTGAACTTTTAACTTTTTTGTCCTTATTTCCTATTGCAGGAGGATAAAACCTTTAGATTTTAAAAATGAAAAAAAGAACAAAAATCCCATGTAACATGAAACTGCAGCATTAGTCTGAGGTGCTTGCTGAACGTCACATGAGTTGTTTTTCAAACTCCAGTTCCTTAATAGCAGCTGTATGAAACTTAAATCATAAAATGCATATTGGAAATGTGTGATGGGAAGAGGGGTAAATACCGTGGAGACTTCATTTCAGATACTTATAAAGTCATATGTTCTTGCTCAGTCTCTCCAGTGGTCTTTCAATATTCCACTGGTCTCTTGATTTCTTTTTTTGTCAATTACTACAATTGCTCTGTCAAAAACGATGCTTAGATTCAAGATAAGTCAGTTAAATCATAAACACACACACAGGGAGCACTCTGTCTGGCAGAGAGAAGTTTGAGAGAGGACATTGGCTGAGTTCTGGGAGCAATAAATCCCAGGGACGTGATGGTGCCTTTGGTTAGTGCTGCTCCCTGGATGTGTGCAAGGCTGAACTAGTCAAAACAGATTTGAAACAAGTGTGGGAACTGGCAGGAGGTAATGAAAAGAGACTTGAGTTGGGAGAGACAGCCCTGGCTGGGGTGCATCTCACATCTCTGGAGTCAGATGGGGCCCTGTGTTGTGCTCAGCCATAGTTATCTGAGTGTCCTGTTATAGTTAGATTTCTATATCTTTTGGATGTGCTGTGGTGTTGCAGCAACATGGAGGAGATCTGAATTGATTATAGCTTGATATTCATAGTAAGTCTCTCCACTAAGTTATTGGTATAATATCTATGCATGCCTGAAACAGTGTGTAGCAGTGGTGAAGAGGGAATTGGCAACTTAGCTTACCAACTACTCAGTTACTGAACTGAAAATAGCCCATGTTTCTACTCATTATTTGATGGGTTGAATGTCCTAAAGAGAAATTATTTCCAAAACAAGAAGGAATTGGCTTGAAGTGGCTACTGTGGTTTCTAGACGTGATTTAGACCACCCTCTCAATTACTTTTTCATCTGTGTCTAAATTCCCAGGCACCCTACTAATTTGCAGTGGTGTTATTAGCAGGTGACTGCCAGCAAGCAAGTTCCAAGCTGTAAAAAAAAAAAAAATGTTGCCGTTGACAGAAACAGCCCCACAGAGACATATTCATCTGAAACCTGAAGGCAGATTTAGACACTTGAAACATATGGTCTAGGGCTTTTACCTGAACCAGGCAACAAAAGAGGACTTACCTAATTAAAGATTTACTTTGTTTTTTCTTCGTTCGCTTTGTCTTTCAATTTTAAAATGATCTGCCCTTTATTTATTCAACAACAGAGAGGTCAAGGGTGAAATCTTAAATGAAATCACTTAGAGAGCAAAAAAATACCTGTTTTGCTTGTAAGTGCTGATAGTTCAGGTTCTTGGTCATTGTAGTAGTTTTGGCTCCAGTCAGCATAGGTCCCCATTTAAGCCTCAGTTTTCAGCAAGCCTCAAAGGATATGATGCAGATTAGAGGAAACAAGGTAAAAGGTTACACTTAAGCACATCAATGTTGTATTATTTGGTTCACAGTTGGGCCAAATAAATTGTGCTTTTTCAGTCCTGTGGTTGCTTAAGTGTTTTGTTTGCTGAGTTGGCTGGAGGGGGTTCAGGCGTGGTGTTTATATGTGATCGCTGATATACATGTTCTTGTTCAATTAACAAGATTGTTCCCTCTGGTTATATTTGCATTTGGATAAGCTTAGCAGTGGACTTATTTTGTGAAGTAACTCCTTTTGTTGTGGACAAGTAGGGCTTGAGTGATGCATATTTCACAAAATTTTCCTCTAACTACAGTTGGATTTGATCAACTGCATTTTCACCCAACTCATTTTTCCTCTTAGAGTGATACAGATATGGAATCTGTATTAAAATTTGTTCAAATATTCTAGTCAATGTAACCATGTCTTCAGTCAAAAACCTTTCCTTTTGTCCCAGTGGGATTTACAGCATTGAATATTCTTAAAAAGAAAAAATATTCCTCTTTCAGAAAACTGAGCTGTATCAGTCAAATATGACAACTTGGCTGACCTGAGGCAGCAACTCCACCAGCATGGCTATAAATGAGCCTTGATTTTTGTCTGCAGGAATGCAGTAGGAGGTTAATAATACCAATAGTGATGAGAAGTTGATGCAAATCACAGAATTAAAAGTTTGAGCTGACTTTGTTTTTATTATTTAGAAAAAAAAATGTAAGACAGGAACATAATAAATTGGAAACACATGTTTTCATGCCAAAAGAATAAGCTTAGTTTTGCAACCTTGGAGCACTGGTATTAAAGCAATGTTTTATGGGTTTATGGCAGTTTTTCCAAGAGTTAATATATGTTTGTTGCTTTCATGTAGGTAACTCAAAAAAAACATAAAAGTTTTCTTGGAATGTTATAACAGCTATTTTGTAAACCCCTAATTTATGGTTTTTTCCTAAATAATAAAGAAGATTATAAAAATAATAAGAGACTGGATGGACAATAAATGATAGCATGAAAAATGTGCCTTTGAGTATCAACTTAGAAAGAAAAATCCAAGAATTGTAATGTGGCTCAAATACAGTTTTCAAAAGAAATTTTAATACTTAGAACTTGTCATACAGCACAGTCAAAAATGTTGAACTCTGTTACTTTGCATTAAAAAATAAGAAAGGCATCTAGCAGAATTGGCAATATTGCTCCATAAGGTATTGCATGCTCAGACTATCAGATTATAAATAAGAAGGATTTGGGGAACTATAAAGGACATTTTCCAAATCTTGTATAGCTACTTTCTTAGCTTTCCATGACAAAATAAGATCTAAGATAGACCCATTTGCATGAGATATATCTTATTTTTCTATATCATTATAACACATATTTAATCCAACATAGTCATAGCTGTGCAATCGCAGTTAGGGTATTTAATCCAGTGTAAATCACTTTTTTGTTTTATTGAGTGTCAGTGAAAACGAGAATTAAACCTAGAGGGAACCATATGCTCCTACATGTCCGTCTTTTTTTGTCTGTTGGGATTAATAAAGGGCACAGAAATTCCTCTGTGGCCAATTTAGGCAAGCAACAGTAGGGCTCTGTAGGAGCCTGGCTATTCTTATTTTTGTACAAAAACCTTGAGCTCTGTTATGTGTAATGGATAGAAAGGTAAAAGCTTTCTGCACCAGGTGGTCTTAAACTCTCTGTTTTGAAAACGGAATTCATACCCACTGGAAGCTTCATTCCTTTTGCATGCCAGTGAAGGGAATAAGAACCGTGAGTGCAGGGAGACTCCTGAGCTCCTGTGCAGTGTGCTCTGGGATGACCTGCTGTGGTCCCCTCCAGCCTTGCCTGCTGTTCTGTGAGACACTTGCCTCAAGTATTGATCTTGCAAGCAGTTTGTGTTCTGCTGGAGATGGGTAGACTGTGGGACCCATCTACATTCAGAAAACTTGTGCTTTTATTGATTTCTGAATATGGGTATTTCTGAAAGCCTAATAAGCCATTTCATAAAAGGATTGCTTCTGTTAAGGTTTCACTGTCTCTGTTCAGAGGTCATGGCTGTGGAACTAATGCAGGACTTCATGATTCTTTTTGGTTTTAATGACTGTGGTCCTTGATGCTTCTTAGCTAAAAGAAAGGTTTCTATCTCTCTGCAGTCCTTGGAAAATTGACTCATTGATTACTTCCTCTGTGTGTTGCAGTGGATTCTTTTTTTTTCTTTTGTCATTAAAGTTAAAATGATATTTCCTTGTACTTTCATATCACTTTCTTATGTATTTCCCACCATCTCATTTTCTCCCCCTAACACAGAGGCTAAAGCAGAGTTTTCCTTCCTTTTGTTAACACATTACTCTTGTTTCCAGTTCCTGTTATCTGTGCCTCCCCATGTGTGCTTTCTTCCACACCTGTCCTTCCCTCTCTGACTTCCACTGCTCTCAGTGAAGCTGATCATTCTACCTTTTCCTTCCCTGGACTGTAAAATGTCCCAGAACATCCTCTTTGCTATTTGATGCAAAGCTGTATTCATCTGTCAGAAAGCTGATATGTGAGCATTAACATTTTCCTTCAGTGTTTTAACAGAACTGAATTTACCAAAAACAAAGAGAAAATATCGATGTGCTAGGAATCCTTAAATAAATCATCTTACATTAGTCTTCTCTTCCAATTTATATTCACTCAGTAAAGCAATTTATTTTGAAGATATGAGTCTATGTCACAGTGGTTAGTATGTTTTCAACTTTATTTGACATGACAGATCAGTAGTGATCAACTCTGATCAGTGGCTTTTCTTATGAACAGTTTAGACTTTTTTGATTCTTGGACATATACTCTGGAAATTTCTCCATGTTAGATTTGACTTTCCTTAGGGGATAAGGTTTACTTCTTTGTGGAATCAGCTCTTTTAGAGGTGGATAGTGTCAATTTTTATCTCCATAAAAATCTTGTTCTGAAGGCATGGACAACTAAAACTTCAATTATAACCCTTTTGTGCTTCTTTTCTATAATGTCCTCTAAATGTGATAATGATGAAAGCAGATTATTTTACAGCCATTTCTGTAAGCCCAGTATGAAGGACTA
This sequence comes from Sakesphorus luctuosus, assembly GCA_013396695.1. Classification (NCBI taxonomy): domain Eukaryota; kingdom Metazoa; phylum Chordata; class Aves; order Passeriformes; family Thamnophilidae; genus Sakesphorus; species Sakesphorus luctuosus. The sequence continues at coordinate 772,268 of VWZD01008768.1, forward strand.
ATTCTGACATGCAGTAACTTCCAATTGCATACCCCTGTGGCCACTGCTTGCCATGACCACACTTGCTCATGTTCTCAAATAGACTGTAAAGACATGGATTTGTTAAATTTAGTATGATGGTTTTAGACTAGTGCTAGCCAAAGTAAAACTGTTAATTGTTTAAAGTGTAACTTATGCATAGGAATTTGGTTCCATTAAGACTCATTTTTTCCCCTTTTTAATTTAGGAGTGCACCTATCTCTAATATTTTTGGTATTTGTATTCTTTTAGATTAAATACTTTCCCAAGAAATTAAATTCATCAAATTGCTCTTGGCTAATAATGTTGCTATATTTAGGAACATGGTTCCATTTCATATCTAAAACATTGAATGTGAAAATGTGCAGAGTAAGGAAGGTTTGGGCTCCTGAAGTTAAGGCTAAGTCAGTCTGAATGCAATGAAAAACCTTGTTGCATGTGACCAAAATATATGTTGTCTCGTGTATTCTATCCCTGAGAACGTGGAAGTAAAGCTCTAGCTGGTGCTTCGTGATTAAACTGCAAATGTTAAACAGGCACCATCAAGTCAGCTGTGTGCTTTAGTCATATTTTTAATGATAATCAATAGAAATTGATAAAAGCAGCAATGGGAAAACACAGAGTTATATTTCAGATTTAAAAATGACAATATTTTGGATTTTCTAAACTTGTGTAGGCTTGTGTGTTGTCAGTGAAAAGAAAGTTATTCATGCACTTCTTTGGATTAATTAATTACCCTGAAGTAGTTGCTTTTTAGCAGCATCATGTTGCAGAGATGCCAGAATGAAATCAATCTGTGGGTAGTGACAAGGATTCAACATCATGAAAACTTTTTCTCTTACGTTTCTGGGAACTGATGGAAAACAATCTTTTGGAAAATTAAAAAAAATAATAAAATAGGGCCCATGAGGTGATCCTCAGGGTAGGCTGTGACTGACATAAGACTCCCATTGCTTTCTTTTGGAAGATGGTGAGTATATTTTACCAGATGCAAACATTTCATTTTCTTATAAGTAAACTATGATTAGCACTCTATCACCAGCCTTAGAGAAATCAATTAAGCACAGTTCTGTCGTGGTGATTTGCTGATGAGCCCACACATCCTCTAATAAACTGGACTGAGGGGAAGTTGATGATGATTTTATTTTGCAGAATAAATTATGAGCACTTTTTTCTTATAAAATGTTTTCTTCAAGTAGAAAGAATACAGTACTAGTTGAAGTATTTGTATGTTTTATTGAAGACAATGATAGGGCAATATTTCTCAGTTCCTTCTTGTTTGGTTGGTTGGGTTTTTTTTCTGGTTCTATTGTATCTAAACTTACTGACTTGCTACAAAATTGCAGAAGTCTTTAAATCATTTCCAGTCACTTAGGTGGCTTACAAGCCAGAGACATCTAAGGGATGTTTCTCCTTTTCCAATCTTTGTGGGGTAGATATATATGTAAAAATACAAATATTGCAATATGTAGTGTATATATATAAATATACACGTGGATATACATAAATATATATGATAGTTCAGTAAGAGCTGGTGATGAAAAAGATGCTGCTTTTACTGAAATCAGAATGAAAAAAAAATCCAGGGATAATTAATGATAAAGTTATCTGGAAGAGAGAGGTCTCCCACTGTTCTTTTCTGGTTCGGTAACTTCCTCTGTGGGCTAAATACACACTTGTGTGTATCCATATTGCATTTTGAAAGGAATAAAACACAGCAAATCTTTCAGTGCTGTAAAACTGATGGGGGGAATCCAGCTGTCTGTGGCATGATTTTTTTTTTCATTTAAGATTTAAATGTATAATTAAAAAAAAAAAAACAACACAACTATAAATACATGCTTGAATTACTGGATGTTGGGTAGCTAGTTTGATTTGATCACCTGAAACTGGTTCAGATGGTTCCCAGCCATGGGAAGGATAGCACCAAAACATGCTGCAGGCACCTTCAATTTTTACTTTTAATTTGTTTTTCAATTACTGTTTTATAAAAGTCAGCCAACTGTGCACTCATGGTCAATTGCAACTGAAAATCACAGTCCAATGTTTAATTGTACTTTTCACCTTCATTCTAGGTATTTATATTTCAATATTCTTATTNCTGGTTCTATTGTATCTAAACTTACTGACTTGCTACAAAATTGCAGAAGTCTTTAAATCATTTCCAGTCACTTAGGTGGCTTACAAGCCAGAGACATCTAAGGGATGTTTCTCCTTTTCCAATCTTTGTGGGGTAGATATATATGTAAAAATACAAATATTGCAATATGNGGGAATCCAGCTGTCTGTGGCATGATTTTTTTTTTCATTTAAGATTTAAATGTATAATTAAAAAAAAAAAAACAACACAACTATAAATACATGCTTGAATTACTGGATGTTGGGTAGCTAGTTTGATTTGATCACCTGAAACTGGTTCAGATGGTTCCCAGCCATGGGAAGGATAGCACCAAAACATGCTGCAGGCACCTTCAATTTTTACTTTTAATTTGTTTTTCAATTACTGTTTTATAAAAGTCAGCCAACTGTGCACTCATGGTCAATTGCAACTGAAAATCACAGTCCAATGTTTAATTGTACTTTTCACCTTCATTCTAGGTATTTATATTTCAATATTCTTATTGTCTTTCTCTGTATGTCAAATGAATGACTGACTGCAGCTTGTTTCGGGGTATTAGCTTTTATGAAGAAAATCTGTCAATACGAATTCTTGGGCCTCTAACATCCTAGAAACCAAGTGACATGAGCCTTACCATACGTGACATTTGAATTTAATATGAACACGAGGGCACATCTCACTGTTGCCAAGGGATGCAAAAAGTGATGTTGTAAGCATTCTCAAAAAAACCCCCAGGTTTTGTAAATGAAAGTTTTTATAAAAAATTGTAGTATTCTTAGGAATCATTTTTCAATATTGTCCATAATGCAGTGCAATTACATGTAATTTATATTAAAGGTACTCTATGAAATTCTCTTACAACCCCAAAATAGTGGGTACACGTAGCACACCTCATCTGAGCTGTTTTACTCATACAAAACACTCCCTGAAACCACTTCATGGAGTTAGTTTACAAGACTTAAAATACTTTGTGTAATGTAAATTTTTACATTTAAAGTCTGGCCATGTTATCTCAATCTTTTTGCAATCAATATACATAATATTTTGTTTAAAACAAGCAGGCCTGAATTTTTTTTTCCGTTAAGGAAAGGAAGAGGTTACTAATTAAGCACTAGAAAGTGGCTGAGGTTAGACTACAATGATGATGATTCTCTGGATTACCTGTGCATGGTGAATTGCATAATAATATTAGAATAATAAGTTATTTCCTGTTATTCTGAAAGAAAATTCAGAAATATTTAAGGAAGTAGCTGCGAACTCCAATCTGCTTAAGTCTTAGAAGCTAGAATATAGTCCACCTACATGTTAAGTTAACTCCTAGATCTATGGCTTCATTGTTAATATGAGCCTTGTGCTGCTTCTCTGAAGCCATGGGAACCCTCATCTCAGTGTAAATGTGCGTGATGCATTTCTCAGGATGAACGGATGCTGGATGCATTTTCATCAAGGGTGGAGATTTTGAGATTTTTTGGAGTTGTTTTTCTCCCAGAGAAGTTGTATTTTGTCCAGTAGAGGGTTGGAACAAAGCTCATAAGAGGGAAGAATTTTGTGATGCAAGGAGTGCCATCCATCCAGCCTTTCCAAAAATCACTTCAATTTTGGATGTGGGATTGATTTTGGTGAACCTTCACACTGGAGGTGAATGTGGTTAAGTGCTTCTTTGGAGCCAGGAATTAAGCTCAGAGTGGGGCAGGATCAGCCTCTGAGGCCAAGTGCCACTTCCATTGACTGTTAGACCTTCATGTATTAGAGCTCTGAAAAGAAGGACTAATTATTCAGGTGCATGAAAAGGGATTTTCTTTTGTGCTTTAAATAAACAGTTTGGAAACAATCATTTTGGGACCTTCAGTGATACTTTCTGTTTGAAAAAGACAGTAATGTGATTTCTGTAGGCTCTGTCACTATCTATTTTAGGAATAATGAAAAATTCAGGTAGGCTATAGAATATGCACATCATTGTAAAATTTCATTTTCAGCTTTGGAACAGTTATGGGACTTTAAAAACAGTTAAATTTTATGAATGTCTTGGAAAAAATGTGTCATCTTACTCGTCTGAAGTTATTTGTTGTGTTGTGCAGTCTAACATCTGTTCGAAGTTTTAAAATAGTTAGAAATGACAGCAATCCTCTTCTGCTGGAGCATCCACAAGAGTATTGAACTGCCCCAGGATCTATGTTTACAGAACATAGGCCGAATAAAATGCAGAAGATCAGGAAAATGCAGAGGGAGTTGAAACTGTAGACAGCAACATATTTCATGCATGTTTTATTTATAGTTGTGAAACCTGTGTTTACTGAGAGCTCAAGTAGGTGCATAAACAGGCAAACAAAACTGATAAAGTGCCAAACAGCTAGCATAGTGCTAGCATAAAAAGAGAAGAAAAAAGAATTGTGAGTCTTGTTCTCACTACAGTTGTAGTTTTGTTTCTTAAACTTGTTATTTTGCCTATGCAGAGGGCTGTCATCTCACAGCACGTGGGAAGGCAGCCTGATCCACCTTGCAGCACAGAGGAAATCTAAGGCAGTTAGTGAGACAGTTCTGTGAGGTGTAAGTGCTCAGCCTCATAACTGAGTGCATAGGCTGTAGAAGAACACATTAAAATCAAACAATAGTTCTGGTGACTCCATCTCCATCTTTGCATTTTTATTGGATTCCAAAAACTTGATAGTACCATGAGAGGTGTGCGCCCACAGTCCAGACTATGTTTTAATTTTCAGACTTCATTCTACCTAAAGAGACTTGCCTATGAGCTGCAGGCTTTTTCACTTAAATACAGTAGTCTTGGTGTAGCAAAATGTCAAGGTGGCTGTAGCATGAATTCCACTTCAGAGTAGCCTGAGCTGTTTCATCTCAGGAGGGTCTCGCCAGGCTGCTTGTCAGGAGCGCTCAGAGTGAGAACTGGTTTCACTCAAGAGGCATCACACTGGTAAGTGTGTGCATTCATCTGGGCACATTTCCTCTCTGCCATGGCAAAGAAGTTTTATTGTCTCAGCAGATGGCCAGAAATCCTGAAACATTGATTTAATTTACTGAAATCCAACCACCAGACAGCAGCTTTTGTGGCCATATCTGTATGTAGAGCAGAATGCTTAAAGGGTAATATTGTCCTTCTAAAACTGAATTAAGCACATCTTAGAATGGGCTTATGTAAACATGTGTGGTGTGCTAGAGAGGGAGAAATAAATGCTAAACTGATAAGGGGATTAGTGCAAAAAGTCTTTTGAGAGCACAGATGTTCGTCCTCCTGAAGATAGGTGAGGTTGTGCCGAGTTGTTGAGTAGTTATGGTGGCTGGAAGTCAGCATGGGTTTTAAAAATTTTACAAGTGTGGTAAGGAGATGGGCATGAAAAGTAAATGTTGGGCTTAATGCATGTGAGGAGACTTGCATTATATTAGCATTTGACTGCTAGTTAAGCTTGAATTTAGTAGGAAAGAGCAGTAATTTTGACAGTTGCCTTTTATTCCCACTGTTTCAAAGTGAGCAGAATGGTGTATGGCACCAGCTAAAAACTAGATGTCATCACACACTGTCCACATCTGTGTACATCCCCCCTCCAGATGATAACCTGTGAATGGCAACACAAAATATAGTATCCTTTCCTCCTGGGAATACAGGAGCAGTAGAAAGGCTATGCAATAAGTTTGATTCTCACTCTGTCATTTAGATAGTAGTTGGATACTGGCTGGACACTAAAGTGGTGATGAAAAAAAACTGAGGCTCAGCTTTGAAAGAGCAGTCCCATGACTGATTCTTGCTTTCGTTTCCACTTAGTCTAAGAAACTTTTACCCTTTGCACCTGTTCCTTCTTCCCAAGGAAGGCCTAAGGCTTGGATAGGCTTGGTTATATACAGTGAATTTTGGAACTGATTTTGCTGTGCTTTTGTTGTAATCTAACTAGTGCTGCTTCCCTTTTATAAATCATTAAAGGCTCTCCTTTTTCTGAAATCCACTTTTCCATATACCATATAGTGGGAACACAAGGAAAGGTTATAGAAATGCTTTTATTTTACTCATGATTTTGGTAGTTGCTTTCCAGTAGTGAATTAGAACAGATCACATCAGCTAGACTTGAGAAAAATGGTTTGTTTTTTTACAGCCATCTGCTTTGCTGTGAAATGCTTTCTCCAAGCTGTATGCAATCTTTTGCTTTGCCTCTGTCTCTGATTTAGCTAATGTTTCCTCTTTTTTTTGTCTCCTGGGGGAGCAATTTACTATATCGATCAAAATAAGATAAAAAGGTCAAAAGTCCTTAAATGTTTCTCTAAAAGTGGAGGGAAAAAATGAAACTAATATAATCAGCTCATACATGGCATTTCATTTATGTCATTTATTTGTATTATTGCTCAAGGTCAGGTGAGTTGCGTTGAAATCAAAGAAGATGAAACCAGACCTCAAGCTCCAGGGCATGGAGGGGAGAAAACAATATATATTTATAGATCCTAAAGTAAAGGAGCTTGTATGATTGATTTCCATGATTCATATGAACAGTTCATATAGAAAGTAGAGAATGGGGGTTTTTTTCCATATATGGAGATTTGTTTTTCTCCTGTCTGTTTCTCATGATGCCGAATGATTGGTAACAATTATACTGGAATTTAGGAAATCTGCTGGACTTCAGTAATCTTCTCTAGAATTGATGGCATTTTTGAAGATTTTGTTCAGGGTTGGGTGAGAACTTGTTGGTGTGGGATTTGGGGTTTTTTTGTTGTTTGGTTGGGGTTTTGTTTGTTTTTTACTGTGGGAATTCTTGTAATTCTCAGAGAAGTGGTCTTTCTGTTTATCAGAGAATTTTTAAGGTAGGAAGACCCCTCTGCAGTCATCTAGTCCAGCCCCATGTCAAGCAGGTCAGCTGCAGCAAGCTGTTTGGAACTGTCCACTTGAGTTTGGGATATTTCAGATGATGGATACTCTTGGCAACCTGCTCAAGTGTTTTGCCACCCTCACAGTAAACCAGAGGGGTTTGAGTGGAGTCTCCTGTATTTCAGTGTGGTCTCATTTTCTCAAGTCTCTTCACTGTGTCTGCCCTCTGTAGTGTGTGTCTCCCACCCAGCATTTCTGCACATCAATAATGCCCCTCTTGAGCCTTTTCTTCAAGCTCACTAATCTCTCAGCCTCTGCTCATGCCAGACACACCAGTTCTTTAGTCCCCATGCAGCTGCTTCTGTGCCAGATCCTACATGACATCCTTCCGAGATAGCATCTTTGAGAGATGGGATTCTGCATTGACCTGAGCCATGTAGGTGATTGTGGTACTGGAGGATAAACTGCTCCTGAGGTGGCTGTTAAACATGTGGAATAGAGCAGGAGAAAAAGAAATCTGGTTTGCAAGAAGTAAAGAAGGGGTGAAGATTTCCAAACCTGCTACCAGGGATTCTTTTTCCCAAAGTTAAGAACTGCTGAAAGGTAACTACAGAAAGCTGGAGGGAAAGGAGGAGAGAAAAAGGCCTTAGTCTTCCCAACGCAATCTCCAGGCAGGTGTTGAAGAAAGCTGTTCTTCCCTGTGACACCTACATTTTTTATTTGCTTCATGGATTCCCTTCTGTAGCACTCCGGGACACAGCTTATTAGCAGTGATAAATATGCAAAATTCTTCTAAATACTTGAAACTTCTTTCCTAGCTCTGCTAGGTTTTGAAGAAAAGTAAAAAAGAAAAATCCATCAGTTTTTCAGGATTGATGGATTTAATTTCCCGCGATACAGTGCTGGAGACAGAAGTCTTTATATTAAGTCGTAAATCTTTGCAGGTTGACTTTGTTTAAATAGGGTATAATTTTATATTTAATATCTGGGAAAACCATTACTTACGAAGCCAAGAAGATGTTTTTGTTGATGATGAAGATGAACAATTTTCTTGCGTTTATGATTACCATCAAAAATGAAACTTGAAAAACATAATTTGGAATACACAAAAATATTTTTACCTGTGTGACTGCTAAAATTAATGCAGATGTGCTTATTATATTATTTTTGTGTAGTATCCGTATGCTATAGAATGCAAGAAACATATGACATAATTAACAGAATAATGTCAATTTCTTATGTATTAGAAGCCAGGATAGGTTTAGGCTTCTTGGGTTTTTTGTTTGTTTGGTTTGGTTTGGGTTTGGTTTTTGATTGGTTTTGGTTTTGGGTTTTTGTTGTTTGGTTTTGGTTTTGGTTTTTTTTTTTTAAATCTTAGCAGTTGAATGCTAAGTTAAACGTTAAAGACAGAAGCTGACATGGCAGACCTAAGTACTTTATGTTATGCATTCCATTAGTTTGCCTGAGGCTTTAAAATGCTGATTTCTAGCTCAGATTTAACTGGACTTTCCCCAGAGATTCCTGCTTTCATTTATTTTATGTGTTTTCTAACTCCAGAGAAATATTAGGACCAAATTACAGTGAACATGGATTTAAAACCTATGGATTCAAATCAATAGTGTGCAATCTTTAAGAAGTTCAATAAGTTTATAAAAGAAAAGAACAGCAGTGTGTATCTTCCTTAATGTTATTTTTAAGGCTTCAAATGTATAATCATTGTGCTGGCTTCAAGTTGATAATGCAGCTCTATTAATCTCTGTTGCATCAGGGTACATCTTTAAGATTTAAATCAAATGAAACCATTTCACTGTAAATCCCATGTGAATGCTTACAGATTGTTTAGCACATAACAAATTGAACGGGATACCAGGTTTAAGTGCAGTTGATGTTTCTTTCTCTACAAATCTTGAACTCGGACTCTTACGAAGTAAATGAGAAGTGTATTTTAAACTACAAGTATATGGATTCCCAACTTGCTTTTTGCTGGTTGTCTTTCCAGTTTCCTTAAAATATTATCTTAGTCATATGTTTTGAAAAGTTCTTTTCCACAGTGAGAACTTGACAGGGTCATATTGGGGCTGGAGAACTGTGGGTTTCAGCATCAAGTGAATGAAACAAGGCATTATTATGTTACTGAATCTTACCCTTTCTCTGTAAAATGGAACAGTATAGCACTAAACCAGCTTTTATTATTTTTCTATTTTTCAAAATGTAAGCATTGATTTCTGAGCAAAATGTGTTATAAATCTTCTTAGCAGGATAGAATCCAAATTAAATTTACCACATACATCATTAAAGTGGTGGAGGGGAGTAAAGGGGCAAAAACTAACAGGAAGAGCCAACATATTTTGGCAATAATCAAAACATGATGAGGATATTTTTCAGAGTGGTTCTCTTCTGTTTAGATACACACTGCATTGATAGAAAATAAATAAAATTAACAAAATAAGTAAATCACTTCTAATAAATGTGAAAGACGTTAAAGACAACCAAAAAGGGAAAGGCTATTTGGCTATTATTGGAAAAAACAAGCCTGGTCATTTTTAATTTTCTCATCTGCATACTGATGTTTAAAAGAACTTACTAAATTATTACCATTGTGGGAAACAAAGCACCTCATCCAAGGCATAGGTAAACTTATAATGATGATGAGTTTACAGAGTAAGTAGTCCAACCATAGTATAAATATTTTCATGTATCAGTTCCATGCATAAAAGTGAGATTAGCATGTTTCACTTCAGGAGTGATTAGACTTTGAAAAAATAAATTTATATATAAATGTAGTTATTTGGCTGTTCAGCTACAAGGACAGAAATAGCAGGAAATAGCGATGGTGTGAAAATATCAGGTATGGCAATATGTTATTTAGACTAGTCTGTAACAAAGGGAATGAAAAAATGTCCAGGCTGACCTTAGAATAAAGGCAGTTTAATATGAGAAGCAAAAGCAGTGCACACAAGCAAAGCAAAACCAGGCGTTAATTCACCCCTTCCCCTCATCAGGCAGGTGTTCAGCCATCTCCAGCAGAGATGGTTAGTAAGGAAGACAAACGTCATCGCCCAGAATGTTACCATCTTCCTTCTTCTTCCCCCAACATTTCACATTGCTGAGCATGACAATGTATGGTACAGGATGTCCCTGGGGTCAGCTGGCCTGACTGTGTCCCCTCCCAACCCTCTGTGCACCCGCAGCCTCCTCGCTGGTGGAGCAGTGCAAGAAGCAGGAAAAGCCTCGCCATTGTGCGAACACTGCTCAGCAGTCAGGAAAACATCCCTGCATTATCAATACCAGCACAAATCCCAAATGGAGCCCTGTACCAGCTACTGTGAAGAAAATGAACTCTGCTCTGCCAAAGCCACTTTACTGTTCAGTGCTCCAAATCAGGGGGAGACTTTATATCTTGTTTTAGAAATGGACTCATATCGTGTGTGACAGTGGCTACAAATGCCAGGCTTTGCTTTGTTATTACTTGGCATAAATGAAATATTAATATTTTAGAAGTTAAATGTAAAAAATAAAATTAGAATATCCTAATTTTCCTTATAGGCAATGTTTGATGCACGTTTTATTAACATAGCTTCACTCCTTACAAATTCTCAATATGTTTTTCTCTGAAGTAAAAAACAATGAATGAGTGAGCTTGACAATGCACGATTTCTGCTTTCCTCAGAAAACGACAAAGGTATATTTCTTTTATTACCTGTATAGCTTTAATGCTTCTATTGCCACCATTATTGCACATGTCTGATAATTTCTCCTCACAAAATTCCAGCTGATGGGAAGGCTGTGCCGATCCTACTATGCTGCTATTCCAGAAGCACAGGGAGTGGTGATGCTGCTGGTGATGGACTGAAGGGCACACAGGAGGAGGGAAATGTGGCTCTTTGAGCAGAGCTGCAGAGCAGGCATCTTCTGCTTTCTTCCTCCTGATTTCTCTAGAAATTATTTCCTTTGAAATAAGAATGAATAAGATCAGAATGACCTGTTCTGCTCTTCTTGTGTGTATGTGACAGGAAAAATTTGGTAGCACTGCCTACAGGCGGTGTGAGCTGTGCTTTCTTTCACCTGAATTTAGAAGAGAATTATCAGAAACACGTAGCTGAGTTCAGTTGATTTATGATTAGGAATTCAAGAGAAGCAAATGTATTCCTCAAATTTCATTGAGTCAGAGACTAATTCTAATCCATGAAATGATCTTAGATGGAGCATAATGACTTTCCTGATTGTTGCTCTCTGCTGCCATTATTTTGAAAATTGAATCAAGCAAGATTCTTTTATTTATGACTATTATTTTCAGGAGCAAGCACATCAGATCTATGCTACCTATTCCAAATCTCAAAGTTTTCTTTTTTGTAGGGCTTGGCAGGTGGTGCCAGAGCATGGGTGACTTCTCAAGCAGCTGCTTATCTTTAAAGAAAGTATTCAGAAGAGATGGAAATTGTTAACTCAAATGTTTAGTGAATGCTGCTCTCTTCTATGCATAATTATTTTTCATGTCTTTTCCATTTATTTGCTTGAATTTAAGCACAGAATCCTAGACCATCTGGAGCTGGAAGGGATACACAAGGATCACGTCTAACTCCTAGCCCTGCACAGGACAGTCCTATTGTTTATATGTCTTAATCTAAGAGATTTTGGCATTTTGCAGAACTGAATTGTTGGAAAGGACTTAATTGTCTCAGTAGTGTTGACCTGGTGTAAATATTGGCACAGTTCTTGGGAGCTCTCTTGTCTCTAATAATGTTTCTGTTTCTGCTGTTCTTCTTACAAAAGCTGCAGGAAAGTCAGCAAATTAAAATGTCCTGGGTTTACTACTTTCTGCCCACAAGTAGCCATGAAATAACATTTAGCATTTCTGTGCATTCGCACATAGCTGGTAGTGAGAGTCATGTCAGTCAGAAAGCTGCTTTGCCTGTTGGACAGTTATTAAAATAGACACAGAACCAAAAATTTGCCCCTACTTGCTGCAGGTCGTTTTTGGGTAGCTAACTTACTTGGTACTTTTATATTAAAAATAACTTTTAAAATATTGGCATCAGAGCTATATACCATGCTTGTGTCTCTGCTATATGTTTTTGACAACCACTTGCCATCCTTTAGAAATGTTTTCTGTTAACAATATTTACTATATTAGGTCTTTCTTATTCTTAAAGTAAAGCATGTATTTCTGCAAAATAATGCATGGCTTGTGTTTATCAGCATGCCTCCAACTATTTCAGTGATTTTGAGGTTATTCAAGACTTGCCAGGTAACTGTATTATTACCTTTAAATGTAAGCTGAGTGAGAACTCTTTATTCTTTCTTTCAGCATCACAACATCCTTGGGCTTTGGTACAGTTCAGTTCTTCCCTCTAAAGAAAATCTGCCTTTAAAAAAGCTTGGACTTTTTACCTTTTATAGAAAGTAACTGCAATCTTTATGTTCTGTAGAAAAGTTTCCATTTTCTACAAATCCTGTAGTCTGAAACATATTCATCCAAACCCTACTGTATTCCATATACTTTGACTGGTGAAACTTAATAAAGTTGCATTAATAACTTTTGGGCAAAACCACTTGAATCACTGGTACTTTTTTACCATGTTCTTTAAACAAGAAACTCATTAAGAAAGCTTCAGGTCAAGATTTCACAGTGGAACAAAGAAGGGAGCTTTTTCCTTCTTCTGATAATGTAATTTCAGCTTCACTTAATTTTCCTGCTTATTTAGTAAAGTAAGAGTCTTGCTGTATTGCTCCTGTAGATGTCTGCCTGCATTTTATGTGGATGATAAGGTACAGTAGCTGTATTTGGCATTGTTCCTATTGCTTTGTGCTTCTCCAGCATTAGCTCTTACTGCTGAACTTGTTTTGCTGCTGAACTGAGAGGAGAGCAGAGTAAACTCGAACAGCTTTGAGCTGGAGGCATCACTGAGCATTTTGCAGCTGTGAGCCAGGGGTTGGAGCTGCAGCAGGTGCTGCACTGGGAGCAACGCTGCAGCCTCCTGCCTGCTGGGGGGGTTAAACTTGCTGGGTTTGGTCACTTCACCCCAAGACTTTTTGCTGACTGGTAAGCTCTTGATCCATTAGCAGGGGAGCTTTAGCTGAGTTTATGCTAAATCTATGCAGTGTTACATATGCCGTAATGTCATTACAATACATACAGTTGTCTTTTCAGAAGAAAAATATTGTACACAAGACTAAATCTTTCTGCATAATAGGGCAAGTTCAAAGATTTGGAGTTTTTGTTTAGTTCACACCTTTGAATATCTCCAGAGAGTGGCTTGTTTGAGGTTTAAAACTATTCTTTTTCTGGGTGTTGAATTATAGTTTATATGCTAAGGAAGCATTATTCTGGGACCTTTTTCTGTATTTGAACTTTTCTAGACAATTGTTGCATGTCAACCTGTTATCTATAAAACGTGATGTGTGCAGGTCATATAAAGTACAGTAGCAGAGGCATGTTTATTCCCAGCCACGAAGTGAGAGGGCATCATTGATGTAGACCATCTGTTAGTAGTTAAGGATATTTTAACTGACACCTCCAGAGTGGCTTCAATTATTCTTTCCAAACCAGGTATAAAAAGAGGTTTGAAGCAACTAGATCATTGAATTACTGAGGGATTTTGAGTGTTAGGCAGAGGCACTCTGTCTCTGTAGACAAGCATTGGCTTGATGTGACCTTGAGCTTTTTAGGAGAGGAGTCTGTGACAAGCAGTATTCCATGTAGATACCATTACTAGACAAGTATCTGAGTTCCTGTGTGTATTTCTCATTTTGCCAAAAATATTAATCGGAACATTTTCCTGAAGCTTAAAAAATGGTCTTGAATCTGCAGGGCTGGACTGAAAACCTTGCATGATTCTCATCATAAGCAAAGCATCCATTTTACTTGAGTAGCTTGAGTTTGAAACACAGAATTTAATTTCTCTCTGTGTTTTTTGGTCTTACTTTTGAATAGGAAAATATTCAGTGAAACAAAGTCAACAATGTATTTGAAAGTTTTTGAAAAAAGCCCAGGGCGAAAGACTGCAGTGTTGAACTTGTAATGTTCGTGGGGAGGAAACTGGGAAAAGACACATCGAGCAAGCCTGTTATGCTACTTAGCAGTGAGTTTGCACCTCTCTTTAGAATTATCTCATTTGTTGTTACAATTACCATCTTTAACAAATGGTCACTTGAAGGGCAGATGGGTTCATACCACACACTGTGATAGCATCTATAAATCTTACATCTTTTAGGCATTTTTATTGATTGTTTTAGGTATTTTCTAACTGAGTCCAGTCCCTGACATATATTTTCAAGAAACATTTTGAAGGGCTTTTTTTTATAAAGATGGTAATCGTGATAGACATAATGTAAACCAAGGGTCTCCTTTTCCTTTGTTGTTTTTTTTTGTTTGTTTGTTTTTCAAATATTGAATGTGGCTTTCATCTGGTGTGAGACTTTGAATATGGTAAGTAATCGCTTTCCATTTATTCAAAAGCTTTCTCACAGCTGATGAATGCTATGCGTAATGACAGACTATATTCATCTATCATCCACAGTAACTCATTTATCACAGAGGTATATTGTGGAAAAACCTAATCAAAGCTTTTCGGTTTTTTCTCATTGGTTAAACTCAAAATAGCAGAAAAATGATTGCTCAGTTAGTTGGTTAAGCACTTTGTTTATTAGATGAAACTCAGAGACAGTTTCTAATGCTTATTGTGGTTTATAGATTAAAGTTTGTTGTTAAGGAGATTAAGGCAGATGGAGAAGATAATTCTTATCCCTCAAAAAGCATAAAGCCTGTGTATCAGTGTGAAATGTTTACCTACCTGTAGATATGCCAGAAATAAATTGGGTATCAAATAACTACCAATAATAGTTTTATATGTCTTTGAATACCAAACCTAACCTGAGCTTTAAGTGAACACTGTAGTCTAGAACCATTATGTAGCAATTCTATTTGTGCATTGATGAAGAATATGAAACTGTCCTTTTCTTTTTTATATAAGGAAACATCTTCAAATTAAATAAAATTGGCCTGTGGGGAGTGAAATGATTATTAGTTCAGGTGCTGCCATAGGTCCAGGTGACTTGAATGGCTTAACTAACACATCCTGTTAATTTATGTTTTTCTGACCTACCTTTTATGAAAAACAAAGAAGGAAAACAGTCTAAAATTGTGAGAGGAATGATAATTCAGTAGTTCCAGCATAATTATGGATGAAGCAAATCCGTATAACTCCTTTTTAAATGCTAAAAGTCTCATTTAGTTCAGTGGTTCCTACAGAGGATTTAAGAACTCAAACTTTACTGAAGTGCCCATTTAGTTTCTCCAGGTCTTAAAGGATCTTGAAACACTGGAGTCAACAAATTAGTTGAAAGTTGTATTATCTAAATCTGGGCAATGTCTCAGGGGTTTGTAGCTGTGACCTTTAATCTTTGTGCCACTTACACCAGGAGCATAATAGTACTTCCCTGTTTCAGAGACCTGTACTGATAACTTACATACTCAAAAATATAGTGAATTATACCAGTCATAAAAAGGATTTTTTTTTGAAGTCTAACTCTATAATTTCTCTGTATATATTAAAGTGATTGAGCTGGACTAATTCTACAGAAAATGCTGTAGAAAAAAAATCTTTTCTTACTATTTTTTTGTCTGCCTTTTGAACATAATTTCCTTTCTGGTTACCTTCTCTACTTATTTTTATCAGCTACAACATTTTAAAAGAAAACTGACAGAAAAGTGGCAGGTTTTGCTGTTTTTTAAAATGTTGATACTGTCCATTCTGTAAGAATTGTACTATTATTTTTTTTTACACAGTAGTCAACCTTATTTCTTTAAGGAAAGGAAAAGGCAAATGTATATCTTGTGAGGTATTAAAAAAATAATGTATGTTCAAATCCTGATAGGAAACCTTCATCATACAGTAAATTGCGTTTCTGTTGTGGGGATTACTGAAAACAATTCACACCATTGCCATCTTTCAGTGACTCTGCAGTTTGCTGGTGCCACTCTCTCTTCCATGTGCTGTACAGTACCATCCCTTGAAAATTAAATATTTAGGATTAATATGGATATGGAGCTCTATATGGAGCAATTTTGGGAAATTGTAAATTGTGATGGTGATGGCTTCTTGGCTATAACTTTTATATGTCCTTCCCTAACTCTTCAAAGTACGTTCTCCTTCTCTATCTGCTGACCTAAATATATTTTATTCTTCATCTTTGTTTATTGTGCAATTTGCCACACCCTCACCCCCATTCACTTTACTTATTCTAGTGTTTCCAATCTGAAATCTAGGGAATTGGAGTGCTGTGTTAATCCTACAAGTGATGCAGTCGTCGATTTGAAATCTCCCTTGGTGCCCCATAAGGTTTGAATACACAAGAAACAGTTCTGAAAATGTGATCTCTCTGACTAGAATATAATGTGTTAACAGTGAGGACAAAAGGACTGAATAGAGTTTCATCTCTACTTTGTAATACTCAAGTGCAAATATGCTTAAGTAGAAAGGAAAAAAAAAAACTTCTCAGCAGGAATGAGAGATGTGTTTCTGCATGTATGTTTTGCCACAGACATCATTGTCGCTTCATGAAGTGCAATGCACAGTACAGTTTGTTATTGGTGACCTGAAAAAAATCATCTGGAGAAAGTAAGTTGCAATAAAAGACGTAAAGAACATATGATAAAATAATCTTGGTTGAATTTATCAGATATTCTTCAGGGATGTGTTGTTTGCAAGCATTTTAGCAGCTGCAGATTAGCTTTACCTGTGATTCTGTTTTCATACCATTTAATGAGAAGGATTTAAATAATTCTGTCCATACAGTACAATCCTCTTGATATTTTCGGTCTAGAGCCTAGACAGATACAGTTTTGGTGAAAATCTGAATGTGAAATGGGGAATTCCATTTCATATTTACTTTGAAGAGAGGCTCTAATTAACACTATTTATAGAGCCCTTTGCCATGGTCTGTGCTTAAACGTGTGCCCAAGGCTGCTCATACAGTGCAGTGCTTCTGCATAGGAGGGCTGGCTGGTACTGGAATGGACCTTAGGCTGTCCCATCCAGCCTTTGCTGTGTGGGCCCCATGTGCAGATCAGACTTTTTGCTTCACTACGAGCAGTGTCGTCTTTTAGGTTAATTTTCTTTTTTCATTTCTCTCTTTACTTTTTTTAAAGCATGTCTAATAAACATTTGTTTGTCACAGAATCAAATAATCATTTCTGAAACTGTTGACTGCATCTAAGCATTTATCACGATTTCTCTGATTACTCATAGCTTTTTTAATACATCCATAAATATGAATGTGATCATTCACACTGCATATGGTGATATTGAATGACCTCATTTGGACTTTCCTGAACTTCTGTATGTGTCATAGCAGTGCTATTTTGGTAGGGCTCTCTGTGGTGGGTTGTTGTGATTTCTTCAGTAGAGGTGTGATGCCAATTAGCAGCATGTGTGCATGTCAGTTAGTGGGCACAACTATCACATCTGCCTATTTAGGACAGATGGCAGATGCTTTGCCTAAGATTATAGGATTCCACAACATGATCAACTTTTATCAGATTGTAACGTAACTGTCAAATGTATATTCTGCAAGACCAGTTTCATGACTTAATCGCAAAAGTTTGAATTTCAGTGTCATATTGGCAGAGCAGTTATGGCTGTTATTTGTTGTCATGGATTTCAAAAATAAGTTTTTATTGAAACTAGAAGTCTTAGTTTTTATCTTTTCTAGAAAACTTAGTTAAAAAAGAACACAAGCTGTGTGTGGCCATTGAATCATAGAATCATTAAGGTTGGAAAAGCTCTCTAAGTTCAGTTGTTAACCCAGCTCTTCCAAGTTTGCCTCTAAACCATGTTCTTAAGTGTGACATCTACATGCCCTTAAAAATACTTTCAGGGATGGTGACTCTACCACTTCCCTGGGAAGCCTGTTCTGATGCCTGACCACCCTTCCAGTGAAAATCTTTTTCCTAATATCCAATCTAAACCATCCCTGGTGTAACTGGAGACCTTTTCCTCTTACCCTGTCTCTTGTTACCTGGAAGAAGAGACTGACTGCCGGCTGTCTTACAGCCTCCTTGCAGGTCATTGAAAAGAGCAATAGGGTCCCTCCTGATCCTCATTTTCTTCAGGCTAAACAAACCCAGTTTTGTCAGCCACTCCTTATCACGTCTGTGCTCTTTACCAGCTCTGTTGCCCTTCTCTGGACACACTCCAGCACCTCAATTGAGGGGCCCAGAACTGGACACAGAATTCAAGGTGCAGCCTCACCATAGTAGATTTATCTGAGTGTATGTTATTACATGAAAAGATTTTATCTATTTGTTTATATATTGTTCCCCTCCATACTAAATTTCAAAAGTCACAAATTCCTCTTGTATGTTTATTGGAGGGTACAGGCAAGTCAATGTGTTGCTTTGAAGTCATCCAGGTCAGTCAGTCAACTGATTACTGTGTGCTGCAGTTTCATAGTGATGAAGAAAAGCATCACTATGTATATTAAAAAGAGAAGAAAACCACCCTCATTGTCATCACCAGATTGCATAGCGTAGTTGTGGCAGCGACGCAGTGAGGAATCAGGGATGCTGAGTTTCACAAGGGAGGGGTTGAAAATCATGACTCTGTAATACATTCCATTCTAATTGACTACTCTTACAACATCTGGAAGAGAAAGATATAGAAACACATCTTAGTACATTGTACTGGATTGATACTTTACAAGTTACAGAAGTCTCCCTTCAGGTTATTTTTGAGGCCACCAACTTTATTTGCATCTGCTGGTTTTGCAACTGATAAGATGTAACCCTTGAGAACAACCTTAAATGCAAGGTGGAAATATCCACAGCACCTTTTGCAGTTGTGCAAGATACAAAAATATTTTCTTAAACTACAAGAGGGATGTTTTATTTATTTTATTTTTATGGTAGTATTTGAATAGATACACCCAAATCTACCTTAGCAGTTAATAATAGCAAAATTTCTCTCCTTGAATTCTGGCATGAGTGACTAATTAGCTGTACCAAAATTAGGTGGAGAATTGCAGAATCATTTAAGTTGGAAAAGACCTCCAAGTTCATTGAGTCCAACTTGTGACTGATCTGCACCTTCTCAACTAGACCATGGTACTAAGTGCCATGTCAAGTCATTTCTTGAACACCTCCAGGGATCGTGACTCCACCACCTCCCTGGGCAGTCCATTTTAATTACCTCAACCATCTGACAGGTGGAATAAATGGTGCAAACTGTGTCTCAGCTATGAAGTGAGATAATCTAAAGTTTCTCTTCCGGTATGTGAAAAATAAAGTACTACAGAAAGGAAGGCCGCTGAGCTTCTGACTCCGATGGGTAGGAGAAGGGATGGCTCCCATTGGCATGAGGGTATTGATAGAATTGCTCTGCCTGCTTCTGGCCATTGGGTGTTGATGTGTGCTGGTGAGCATTCAGTAGAGTTCTTTCAGGAGATCCCCTCTGTGACTCTTTATCCTCCCATGCTTTAATGACTTGCAGACCAACGGTTTAGGATAGAGAGTTTTAAGTCCATCATAGGGTATTTATAACTGAGGCAGGTGCAAATGTGTGTCAAAAATTACTAGAAAGTGCTAAGACAAAGGCAAGAATATCCTCACCTGTGCAGGCTGTTCTTAAGCTTTATTAAGGTTATTAACGCTCCTCAAGACTGTGGAGAAGTGGTTGTGTTTGACGTTTCATAGTCAGAGGCAAAATGTGCATGCAGCAGTGTTTGAGTATATGTAGACTTTTTCAGTTTTTCTGAGTAGTGGACTATTTTAATTAATAGAACTTTTTTTTTTCATTGACTGATTACTTATGACCACTGCCATGAAATCTTAATGAAAAAAAAATGTGAAGAGTTTGTTTCAGTCAATTATTCTAGAGAAAACAAGTACCAGTAAGACGAGTACCGGCCCATCTCCAAGGTAGCACCTCGGCCTCCATCAGGAGAAAAGCCAAAAGGGAGGTTTTGAAATAATGTATGTATGAGGTTTTTAAATCTTGTCCTTACTGTAGTGTCTTGGGTTGAGCTGGCAAAACGCCAACTGCCCAAGTACAGAGAAAAAGAGTCCTCCTCCCCGCAACCAGCCAAAGGGAGAAAGAAGAGGGAGAGGGAAAAAAAAACCCTCTAAAGCCAGGTTTCTTCTGAAACTAACTACATGTATTTATACAGAAAAGAGAAAATTAAAAGAAAACTACAATATAGCACACACAAGCTATATATATAACTTCCCACTCCCCAATAAGCACAGATTTTACCATTCTGTCTACAAATCATTCTAAAAAAAAAAGTCGATTCTCCAAAGACAAACTTAAGCAAAGAGAAGAACTAAGAACAAACATTCTACTTCTCTAAGATAACATGATGGTGAGCCGATGCTGTAGGCTTGGGCCTGTCCATCCCTCTTAGGACAGCACGGTGTCTGCTCTCTACCTTGGCCGAAGTGAAACTGAGCTAAGCTACTCCCACACACTGGATTTTACTCTTATTGAAATGATGTAAGATGGTATGAAATACAACATCATTGGCTAGAAGAAGTCAGCTGCTAGCTAGCCCAGCCTAGCTGAAGGCAGCTGACAATTTCAGGCCCAAATCTGAATTCTCAGGCCCAAACTTAGGCCCATCAGCCAAACCTATGACATGTAGTTTTTCACTGCATTTTCTGATCTGACGGAACGCAATTTAGATATTTACTCAAAAATGTTCTTACTGATCCCTGAATCAATGCTGGTGAGATGCACTTCTCACTGAAGCATTATTAGCCCAAAAGTATTTTAAAAGGCAACTTATAGAGGAAACCTTAGTGAAAACATTGTAGAGAAGCAGATAACTTCTGGTGCTGGTGTTATCATTCAAATTGCAGTTGTCAACCCTAATGAAAGTTGGTGATGCTGATTTGAGCATATTGCTTATATGACATGCAAAAGCTTTGGGAGATAAGGAATCCCCGCTGCTATCATTTATAATTAAAGTGTCCATCACTTTTCTCTGAAAAATGACATGACAAATAAATAATTAAATCTCTGATTCTGATATACTTAGTTGAAAATGAGACTTCTGAGAACAGTCCAAATGCAGTAAATGGACTTTTTCAAAGTAAGGTTTCAAGATAAATAATAGTGTTACAATCTTAGTCAAAGCCAGTTCTTGTTTGTTGAGCCAGGAGATTATTCTATTTTGTGTGCTTTAAAATCTAATCCATGGACATCTGAAACTTCCTGCTTGCAAACACTGCCTGATGTTGTCGAACATGTTATCTTTTAAGCACAGTAGAAACTGATAATAAAATTAATGGCTAGCTAACTGTTCCCTGCTTTTTCAAACAGCCAAAGATAAATTGTTTGTCTGATCATTTGTATGGTATGAAGCTTTATAAAGCATTACAGTACCTAACGAGATTATTTTATTGCAAATATGTCTATTTTGCAGAGGATTTTTCTTTGATTCACTGAATTGATATTTAAATGAATGGCTATGCTAAAATGATGTTTCTTTTCATAACTTGAAAAATCATCAAAAAGGTTTGAGGGCAATTTTTTTGAAATACAAATTATTTCTCCTGCTTCCATTGTGTTCCAGTAATAACCTTGCTGCCATAATAGTTGAAATAACTTGCATATTGTAGATATGGGCATACTGTAGATATGCAAGTCCCCCACAGTACTGGCAGGGAGAATTTCAGTTGATTTGGTACCTTAAAATTAACCTTTTACTACCGCATGCGTATGTTTGTCATTTATCCCCTTTTTCTCAGGTGCAAAGAGGGCTACCAAGGAGTCCGCTGTGACCAATTTTTGCCGAAAACCGACTCAATCTTGTCAGATCCAAGTACGTCAAATGTTTTTCTTACATTTTTAATCCATGCTAGAGGCTGTTCTTGCCATGTGAGATGACCCTTTGCCTGTAGTCAGCAAGACCGTGCTCTGGAGCACTGCAGCTGTGTGGAAAGAATGGTGTTGCTCTTGTTGATACGATAAAACCATGTCATTCGGTCTCTGTTCTTATAAAGCAGGGCAACCCGTCAGGGAACTTGATTCCTTATGATGTGGAATAATACTGTCCCTGCTTATAGCCAAAATATTTGTGTTTCTCTACTGTTGACTTAACAACAAATAAAATTATCTAATATGAAAAGAAAACAAGTGTAGGCTGCAAAGTGATTCCTTCAAAAGAAAATACGTTCCTGTTGTCTGGCACTGCAGAGATTATAATCTCCTTGGAAATACTTTATAGCAGTTTGCCCAAAACTCAGTTATTTTTCACTTTGACAAGTGAATTTGCTGTGTATTTGCAGAATAAAGGTGTACTTTCAGGTAATGATGTGGAGGCAAAATAACTTTCTATTACACTGATCAATATGTGTCAGAATAACATCTGTATATATCTTACTACATGTTACCATTTCTAAATTGTATTCACTAGTAAAACTGTGTCAAAAATATTCAAGATTAATTTTTTAAAAGTCAATCTGTTTACCAAGTAATGGTTTTTATCTTAAGTTTTTAAATGAGGTGACATACAGCAAAGGGTCATATCAAATCTTTTGGTTTTGTTCTTATATCTGGAAGCTGTAATGTATTAAGTCTTCTGGTTTTCAGTGCTCTTTAAAATTTGATTTGAGTTGTTTTCTTTGTTTTGGTTTGTTTTTTTTTAAATGCTTGAGTTCTTGTGCTTTCTGTTTATTTTCTTGTTCTTTTCCATGTGAAAACCTGTTGCCAAAGGCACCTGTTGTTCTGTAGCTCTCTATGTTGTATAGCTCCCATTATAGTTTGCTTTGTGTTCAGTTTAGTTTTTTCCTTTTGCTTGACCTTTAATGATAAAGTGCAGAGCTTAAAGTGAATAGGCAGATTTTACCTCTGCCAAGTTTTCTGTGCATGTGTCAGTATTAGAAGCTGAGTATTTGTCAAGGGAAAAGGTGGTTTGTATGCTAAAAGTGGGAGAAAGAACAATTGGCTAACAATAGGACAGGGTGGTACCTGTCTGACTTGGTTTTCATAGGGGGCTCTAGCTTTACTCTCTCAAAAGCAGAGCTGAAATCCTTATAGATACAACACAAAGCCCAGAAAAGGCTCCCAGATTAAGCTGCATCTAACAAAATCTAAAGCCCCACAGTACTTACCTCCTGCAGACAGTGTTGTTGTTTCTTTGCGGCATTGTGTTGGTTGCACAGACTTGCTTCTCTTTACTTAGGAGATACTTACCCTGGTTGGGTTCTGACTGTAGTGTTTCCACAGCATTGTTCAGTCATGCTCTTTGAACCTTCTGACAACAAAAGCTGGGGTTTTTTATTTTTATTGATGTTTGCTTTCAAAATTATATTATTTAGTGTATGTAAGAACAGGGGACTTTGGCTTGACATTGTAGTAGATCCACTGGACACACCTGTGGCCCAAGAGGAGCCCTTCTTTCAGTATAAATGAAGAATTTTAACATGAGTTAGGTACTTTTTCGGTCAGTTTTTAAATTTAACTTATATTCAAAGGAGGCAAAGTTCATGTTCAGGTACATTTCTGTGTATTGGCATGATGTGATATATCTCTGTGTATGTGTGTGCATATGCACTTGTTCTAAGCATGCCAAGCCTGAAAGGGAGGTAATTGAACTTTCTGCTACAACTGGACAGTGACAATGTTTTGTTCATGAGTTGAATCAGTAATGTATTTATCTTCCTTCTGGAGAGGAACGAAAATTAATACCATGCTGATAATTAGCACTCAGTGGCAAAAATGGTTGCTATTTGCATAACCTGAGGAGTGTAAAAGGTATTTGATGCAGTAGTGAAGCACAGTATGATCCTCTCCAAAGGCTCTGGGGTTGCTTTGCAAAAACTTCGTTTTGTAGTTGAAAGTGTGTTTGGATTAGGAAGAGAACTTCTGAAGGGTGAGTTTGGAGGTGGCTTCAGAGAGAAGCAATTTTTAAAATGCAAGACTTAATTTCCAAAAGCTGAACACTGAGAGGGGGATTCTGGTGTCTGGGCTGCATGTAGCCAGCACTGATGGATGTCACTCAAGCTTTAAGAACAAGTCCAGCTGATCTGTTTGATGGGATTGCTGAGGGTGTTTTCTGGTAGTTAATATGCAGCTAATGATGCATCTGCTAACATTTAGCTTATTTGAAGCTTGCATGCATGAAATAATGAAGCAATTTTTTTTTATCTTACCTTGCCTGTGATAGCACAAGTTGCATTTTCAGAACATACACTTGTCATTAAATGAGAAGTGAATCTGGACCACAGTCACTTGGAAAACAGCAACAATATTGTTATAAAATAGTTAATTATTTACATTTGCTAGAGCGTGTTTTGTTTTAAACAGCATTGTAAAACAAACCAAGGTTGTTCAGCATAGTTAATAGCTGTGTATTATTTGCATAGGGACAAATACCGCTTTATGTCTCTGCAATATTTTTAACACCAGCTTCTTACCTAATTTTAGACCTATATTTAGAGGTCTTGACTTTACACCACAGATTTGAACACAAATTATATAATACTTAATATGGATTAATGCATGCTAGATCATGTACTTGTCATTTAATTAAACTAATTGTTTAAGGTATGTAAGATTTTGTTTTCAGGAAGCATCCTGAAAACTACCTGATGGTGTTTCAGAGTTCCTGAATTGGCATCCATGGCTTCTTGCAGTCAGATCTGCCATGTGCTACCTTCCTTCACCTCAAAGTTAGGATTAAGATCCTAAGAAAAACAAATGTACAACGTGCATAGAACAACATCCAGACACTCCAAGCACAGGCCCTGCAGCTCTACTTTCAAGCATCATTGCTGTTAACAGCTTCCACCTCCCTTAATACCTCCACTCTTAGCAAGGTTTTCTGGATATAAGAGAAATATTTTTTTTTTTAAACATCCAAACACAAGTGGTTTGAGAAGTTTGTTCATCTTGGAATATTGGAGAAACCTGCCTAAACCATGGGAGCCACAAACACATGGGCACATAAGAAAATTAACAAGGAAAAGGCTGCTTGGCAATGCAACCCACGCTCACAGTCACTGTCAAGAGAAGGGAATGTCGGCCATGCCACTGCTGTGCAGGGCAAGTCCCTGAACTCCTTCTCAGTCACCTTCTCTGTTGTCTAGGGATGAAATAATAATGGGACAGAAAGAACAGAAACAGCAGTTGCATGCTGGAAGGAAAGGATAGGAATATATTTCGAATGTTGCTTCAGCTTTCCTCATTTGTTCTAACTTCTCTGTAAATACAGTTAACGGCAGTGATAGAACACTTACATTTTCAACATTATAAGTAACATTATAATATTACTTTAGGTACAAATAATTTTTCAGGCATGTGTAGTCCTGTGTGTATCTGTAGGGTTGAGAACTTATATACAACATAAATTGTACAAATGTACTCATGTACTGTCCTTTATAGTGTTCTGGAGTAGACCTGCCTGGCCCAACGAGTCTTGAAAGGTAAGCTGTATGTAGGCTGCAGATACTTCTTTCAATCAGTTTTTGTACTGAGGCAAAGTGTAACCTTTAAAGCTTTGACTGTACTGTGTGGGTATTCAAAAGAGATGAACAAGGCATTGAAAATGGGTTTGTCACATTCTCTCATTTTATCAAATTGCTGAACTCCACTTTCGAGTATTTTGTCCTTCACTTAGCATTGAAAGAGACTTTCCTATGTAAAATTTGTATTTCAGTTTTATTGTGTTCAGTATATTAATTTTCTATTTGGCATATTAACATTGAAGTTGTCCCATTTGACTCAGAAGCTTAAGTAAAGAGGGATCCTCTATCAAATATTAGGAATGTTATTCAATCCTTTCTTAAAATAAATGCATTATTTTCTGGAAGAAGAAAACTTTGGTGGAGAGCTTATAGGTCAGTAGGCCATGCTCCTGCTGTTGCAGTTGACCCCATCATGTAATTCCTTCAGGAAGCTAATCATATTTCATTTGTAAGCTGCTTGTAATCAGTGTGAACTAGCCACTAGAAACGGGGTTTGTTTATCATCCCTGCTCTGAGGATTTCAAGACTTTTCTGCTTCCACACAAACCTTATGTCCAAATTTGTCAATTATATTCTTTGTTAAAATGCTTTGTTTCTGCACTGATTTGTTTTTTCTCTTGGTTTCCATGATGTTGTGCTTTGGGTCTGTTAAAATGGCCTTCTCAAATGTCAAAAGTCTTGTTCCAGTGGAGTTATCTATAGCCTGTGGTGTGATAATCGTTTAACCTGTGACAGCATGGCACACATCACGTTTCTCTTTGAATCTCATCAAAGAGAAACCTGCAAGTGTCATGTCTGGTATCTGTGGTTGCTCATTCTTAGATTATTTCTGTAGCAAAGACTGAAACCCTCCTGGAAGGCTGGGACTGTAAATATGTAAAAAATCTCCAAATATTTCGCAAAGGAAAAAAATGGTTTGGGTGTTTTGGTTTGGTTTTGTTTTGTTTTGTTTTCAAAAAGACCCACATTCATCTCCTCAAAAAAATGCAAACCCTCAAAAAACCTAATACAAATTTTAGGCATTTTGCCTTTTTAAACTATTTTTATTTTGTTTTTTATTCCCCCCATCAAGTTTTGTATAGGTGAGATCCTGGGATAATTGAAGTGGAAAGAGAAGTCTAGAGAGGTCTGGATAACTCAGGAGGTTCAGCTTCCTGCTCTAGCAGAGCTGGGTTTGAACTCTGTGCCAGCTACACTGGACACCACAAAGGTGTTTTGCAAAGGAACTTATTAAATAGAGGTTAAAGAGCATCACAATGTGAAATACTTGTAGAATTTGTTTTCAAATAATTTGAATACATAGCATGAAATTTCTGTCCCCCTCACTGAATGATTGATTTTCTAAGTCCTGAGTGATTTTTTTGTCAACTTTACTGAAGCTTTCTGAATTTGTCAACATTGCTCTTGAATTTGTTTTTTTCCTCCTTTTTTGATTTCTAGAAGGCATAGGGGAGAATAAACTTTGGCTCTTGGAGAGACTTTGAAGGTGGCCTGTAGATAGGGGCACTTAAGAGTGGAAGAGACTACCCGGAGGTGGATATCTGAGATTTGTGGAGGAAAAGTCCTTCTAAAACATACATTTAACATGGGACTTGTTTAATCCCCGAGAGAACTTTTGAAATCTAAATATGTATCTGAATTTTTTGGCTTAGCTATGTCTTAAAAATAAAATGTTTTAAGCCCTCCTTTCTTAATTATTTCATCTATTCAAGACTTTTTTATTCAGAAAAAGTATAAGGAGAGAGCAGTTGCAGACTAAACTTCTTTTGTAGGGACTGTCATTTTATGCTGTCTTATCAAACTAATGGCAGACTGCCACATCACCTGTGTCATCATGGAGGCAAAATCATTGGTGTTGCTCTAGAATATTAAACTTTGATAAAAGTTAAATAATCAAAAGGTGAGATTGCCTTTAAAATTAGATTTTAAGAGCTAAAGATGTGGTGACTATGGTCAAGGGAATTCCCTAAAAATGACAAGTCAGTATGAGATCTGTTAGCCTCTATCAAGTGAATATGACATTTCTCTTAACTACAGTCTCTTTATAAGGATGTCTAATCAGCATTCCTCTGGTTCAAATGCATCACAAATCAATCTAGATTAGTCATGATGCATTAAAGATTGGAAGGAAGCAATTGCCTTAATAAAAATATTAATAAAGGAGAAAAGCAGCACAGCCCTTCCAGAACTTTTAATGAGTTTAACTATAGGTGAGAAAAGATGCATCAAATGAGAGACAGGCTTGGGAATATGAAACCTCAGCAAGGTAAAATAAGAAAGAAACTATATCCCTGGAGTAATGAGGGACATGTTTTCTGTCCTCTTTGATAAAGTATGTAGAGACCTCAGGATAGCATCTGTCGAAGATGATGTGGTTTTAAATTTGAGTTGTGTTGAAGCTGTAACATTTTTCATTGTGTCAATAGTATGAAACTTCTTGTTTTGGTGGTGGTGGTGCTTTTGCTTTGTTTTTTTTTCTTTCTTTTTTTTTCTTTATTTAAAATAGGAACTTAAGCTTTATTCCTGCAGAACTGGAACAAAATGCTCAAAACCAGAAGTCCAACTTTTAACAAAGCATTAGTAAAAGTGTTTGCCCATGATAACTGGAAGTGGCAATGTATTTGTTGTTAGAACATATGGAAACATTAAAGCTCAAGAGAGATTAATTGAAATCACAAATTTCCCACTAATGCAGTAAGCAAAATAAATCAAAATCGTTTTTGATAATATAGTTTCTTACAATCCTAAAAGCAACACTTATTAATAGGATACAACTAGCATATTTATTTCTATAGATAAGTTAACAATGACTTGTGCAAAATGTGCATTATAGATATTATGATTTTTTTCTAATTTATTTTTTCTCAATACTGCAAAATAGATTTTTAAAATCACAAGAGTATTGGTAATACTCATGTTTCTAATTGGGGAGAAACTATTTTAAATTAGTTCTAGGATTGTAAGTGTGTTGTTTTTCTCAACCCAAAAGGGCAAAAAGCTCCCACACCCACTAGTGGGAAAGCTCTTTCCAAGTTGCTTTCATCAATTTTGTATGCAGTAACAGAGGTGATTTTTTCCCTACTTTCATTGAATTACTGGCCCTTGTAGAGAAACACCCAGCAATGGGTTTGCACAACTGCTCCCTACACCTCCTGGCATTCCTTCTGGA
This sequence comes from Sakesphorus luctuosus, assembly GCA_013396695.1. Classification (NCBI taxonomy): domain Eukaryota; kingdom Metazoa; phylum Chordata; class Aves; order Passeriformes; family Thamnophilidae; genus Sakesphorus; species Sakesphorus luctuosus. The sequence continues at coordinate 800,841 of VWZD01008768.1, forward strand.
AAAATCAGTAGGGGGATTGCAATTTATTTCCATTAATATTTTTGCTTTAAATGAAAGGTCAACCTTTTTAAATACATATACATCTATATTTATGTCTATCTATCTGTATTTTGGATTAAACTAAAATAACACTGAAATAAAAAGGCATATAGGTTTATTTGAAAAATAGAAAAATTCAGTCTGAACTTGACAAAAATTCTTTTATTAGTTTTAAAGAATCATCAGTTCCTTATTCTTCTCTGTTCATCCCTTCACCTAGATGACAAGAATGTATTGGCATCTGGTTACTCAACACGGTTTTATTTACAAAAGTTTTCATTTGAAGTATTCAGTTGCCTTGGCTCTTAGGCCACAGCTGGTCTTTTGGAATTCAGGTTATGAAAACTGCATCACTGTAGAAGTTCTTAGAAGCTGGAATCAGGCAGATGCAGTATCTTTCACAGCAAGGGAAAAAAAACACTCTAACCTCAAAATGGCTTGTTTCCTTTTTCAAAAATTGTCTGTATGTGGAAGGGTAACACTGTACTTGAAAAATTCTTTTATGTTGTCTCAGCATAAATCCCAAGGAAGAAAGAAAATGCAGATATCTAGCAATGCAAATTCCAATCAACAAGGAGTTTTCATTAGCATATCTTTTTGTAAGCCATAGTTGCAGGAAATCAAGAAGGAAGTTAGTCACCTTATGCAGGAGTTTGAAGGCTGCCTTTCCAAACTACCATTCATCTGTGAAATTTAGGACTTGCAACTAGTCAAGGAATTTGTAGGGCTCTTGTGCAGTGATTTTTGCACATGTATTTTAAGGCAGTTGGCCATATGATGGCAGAAACACTCAGCTGTGCAGCAGATGGCTGGGAGAGGAGGTTATGGGCTTACGTAAGGGCCATGCTGTGAGCCGCCCTCCAGCTGGCACTGCCACGGGCGCTGGGCACACCTCGGAGCCCGAGTGAGAGGCGGCACAGCGCTTCCAATAAACAGCACCTTCGGAAGTGATGAGCCTCAGAAACATCAAATTCTCCTTTCCCTTCTCCTTACAAATACATTATGATTTCCTAAATTTGCTGTTGGCCATTCCATGTCTGGAAAGCTGCAAGTATAAATATAGCTTTGAAGTATATGTTCTGTGACACTCTGGAAGCATCTAAATCAGGCTGTTGCCCCAAGTAACTAACTTTTCTGACTTCTGTACTCTTCATACTGATGATGTGTTCTGGTTGATGTCAATCTCCCACTGTTTTTTGGAAGGACTTCCCTGATTTTGCCTGGATGGACAAGGTGCGGTCAATCACTTGACTTGTCAGATCACATTTGCAGACCTTCTAAGAGGAAAATTTAGCAGTGCAACAACTATAGTTCTTTGTGCTGAAGGAGAAAACTATAAGCAAAGATGGGTCATCATGAGATGACATGTAGGAAAATTGCATAGAACATGACAGTAATTTAGCTGAAAAGCACCCCTTTTGTTGACGACTTGTCTTTGTAAATTAGCTACTTCATTTATTCAAAGAACATTTCTCTTTTGCAATACTATTTCACTTTATGTGGTACTTTTGATGTCAAATGCTTCATGATTGATTGAGATGGTACAGGTTTCATAAAGATGTCATAGCCTGTTGCTGGAGCTAGTAAGAACACATAGGGAAAAGAGCTGGATTTCTTCTCTTGGCAGCTAATCTTATGTCTTTGAATGTATCTCTCTGTGTCAACTCTAAGTCTGAACTGGATGTTTTGCCATCTTCTATGAGTGGTTCTGCTTTAAAATGATTCCAGTTAAAAATGCACTAGTACGTGGGCAGGTAAATCGTGGCGTGTGATCTGTTCTGTCCCTAGTATAGTTATATGACTGCAAATAATAAACAGCAGGGAGACAAATTCTGCACTGTTTCTTACAGGCACAAAGCTCAGTCCAACACACTCTTGAGGGTGAAAACATTACAGGGCTTATATATGAGAGCTAAAGTTTCCTCCAAGAGGATTTCTGCTGAGTGCGCTGATCATCTTCCTAAAACTAATACTTTGTGAGAGGCTCTGTGCTCTTAGCTGACCTTCACTCTTTACGTTAAGTCCATAGTCTGCTACAAGGATGCTTATTATGGCAGTTATTGTTGTTAGACTTTTCACATGGAGCTTCTACCAGTGTTGATTCAGCTAATTTGAACAATCTCTGCTTATTGAGGAAAACCTGGAAGAAGTGTATCATTCAGAATTAGTGTAGTAAATGCTCTCTGTTGTTGTGAAGATGACATTCTTTGAGATGATGTGTGTGTATCCACACCTTCCTAGGAGAATGGCAGCCACTGAAAACAGTAAGGGTCAGAGTTTGATTACCACATCAAAGTAATTATTTTTTTCTAATATTAAAAATAGTACTGAGACTCCTGAAGGTGTTTTTGGGCTCATTGCTTAGGCCTAACATAGCACTTCTATTTGGCAACAGGGGTTAACCATTTCTGATTAAAACTTTACTGTGCAAACCCAGCAATTTTTGAAACTATTATTCCCTGGATTGGAAAGACCAAATGGTAAAATCATGGTCTCACTGGAACTAGTAAGTGTTTTGTTAATGAATCATTGAAGGTTACATTGTCCTCTCATGACTTTCATGCCACGTGTGACTCCTATTTTGCTGGAGATTTTTGTATTGACCATTGGAGAGTTGAATTTGCCAGCCACGAGCATATGCACTCATTTCCTTCAGTGATAAATTTTATCATGGAAAGTTTCTTTAAGACAAACCAGATCAGTGTTGTCCCAAGAGCAAACCAAAGAACAGATTGTAAAAGAGAGTTCTTGATGAGGCTGTTTATATTGGAAGGACTGGATTCTCTTCCAGCCTTTTCAGAGAGCACTCTGCTCCCTGGGCTCCTGGCCCTTTGCTCTCACTGCAAGTGTTAGTTTGCTGTAGAGAAAAAGTCCCAATTATTTGCTGCCATCAAGAGTTGCAGGTTAACAAAGGGCCTGGAAAATAGAAATTTTCTCTTCTGACTTGTGTACACAGCCTGAGTAACAGATTTGGCAATCAAGCTCTGAATGGTCCTATAAAGAAAACAGAACTGAAATATGGAACAAGTGAATGTTGTAGCCAACCTCTGCCTATGGTTATCCATTGCCTTTTTGCAAGAAATTCTACTTTTTTATCTTGTTTCTGTCTTTCCCAACTATTTTAACCTCTCATCTGAGTTATCATCAAGAGGAAAAGATTTGAGTGTACTACATATTCTAAGATACCAGTTCTTACTTTTTTTCCCCTTCAACATCTGAATTGTATTTCTGCTAGTGAGTCCTCATGCTCTGCTGGTCTCTGCTCCCCCTCAGTATTTGCCAAGTGCTTCTGCTGTGATTCCTTCCCACATTATCACTGCGTGTGGCCTTTATTTCCTCTCTGAAACCAAGGTTTGAGTCCTCTGTTTCCCATCTTCCAGATGAATACCTCAATCACAAATTGCTTTTCTCAGCCTCTCTGGTCTGTCTCATTTAGGCTTCCCTTTCTTCCTTATGTGTAATTTTTACTTTTCTCCCATAATGAATAAAAAATATAATTTGCAGTTAAATGGAGTATCCAAAGTGTTCTTTAAATATTTACAGTGAACAGATGTCCACGTTTAATTTTGTTTCCAAAGGAGTTGTCTCCAATTATCTCTGAAGATACAGAGACAGGTTAATACCTGATGCTTATACGGAGAAAATATCCACTGTGTGGGCAGTTTGTGAAAGGCAGCATCTAAATTTAGCCTGGATTTTTGTCTTGTTTTAATAAAACTGAATTTTTCTTGAAAAGAAAAAAAAAAGGTTATGTTTTCAATACAGAAGCTTTTTCTGTGCCTCAACAGTGCTTTTTTGAGAAAACTTTTTCAGGTTCAGAAGAAAATGGTTCTGATGTGATACAGGAAAAGAGGCCCAGAATTAGCAGACAATAGAATATTTGTCCATAACAGGTGAAGCACAGGTTCAAGTCCTTGTTTTCCTTGGCCTGATTTTCCTCTTTTGCAGATGAACACCTAGATGGCAGCAAAGAAAAGAGAGTGGGTCCATGTCTTTTCTTGAGTTTGGTGTTGCAGTTTGTTTTCTGAAGAAAGATAAACTTTTTTTTTTTTTGCTACTTCCCAGATATCTGTAGTAGCTGGTAGACTTGACATCTCTAGTATAGTAAAGTGTGTATTTTCACAGTATTTCCCTACCCTAGAGAGAGCACAAGACAGAACTTTGCCTTAATGCTCATCTGTATTATAGAACGAACTACAGTTTACAAAATGTAAGATACTAACTTAGATCTTGGTCTTGAAAAAAACCATGCTGATGCACATTGTTTCTCCAGATAAATTCTCATATAAAAGATATTAAGCAGAAGTTTGGGTTATGTCTCCATAACAAGTTTCGGCAAGTTACGGTGTGGTTTGCAGTGCAATCGGCTGGCTATTCTTTACAGGATAGTGGTAGGGGTTTGGATGAAGTTTTTACTTTCTATGTGTCTTCAGCTGTTGCAGTCTGTATATAAGTGACTTGCTTTGGCAGATTAGTACTGTCTTGTTTGTCTGAAGTAGGATAGATTTAAGATTATGAAGTAGGAGCATCCAAAAGATTTGCTATCCTATTTAGTTTTGTAGAAAAGTCTTTTCCTGTTCTTTACTTGTAATATGGTACATTCAGAGCAAGGTACAGCTGCCATTTCTGTGATTGACTAGCTGCTAATGGGCTGCTTGTGGCTGGGATGGGTGTGCTCTTCCCTGGCATCAAAAACTGGCTGATGGCCTGGCCCAGAGAGGCATAATCAAAAAGAAAATTAAAGATGAAACTTTTCAAATTTACCAGCATCCTGGCTAAACTTTGGGGTCCCAATTGACTGGAAGTTAGCAAATGTGGTACCTCTCTACAAAAAGGATTGGAAGGAGGATCCAGGGAACTACAGACCTGTCAGCTTGATCTCTGTGTCAGGGAAGGTTATAGAGCCATCTTGCAGCACACACAGGAGAACCAGGGGATGGGGCCCAGCCACCCTGGATTTTGGAAAGGCAGGTCCTGTTTGAGCAACCTGATCTCTTTCTTTAGCAAGGTGACCTGCTTAGTGGACAAGGGAAAGGTTGTGGATGATGTCTGTGGGGACTTAGCAAACCTTTTGACACTGTTGGACAAACTGGCTGCTTGTGGCTGCTTGTGCACAGTTCACTGGGTAAAATTCTGTCTGGATGGCTGGGCCCAGAGAGTGGTGGTGAGTGGGCAAGAATTTTGATCTACAGAGGCATCTGGACTGACTGGATCAAGGAGCTGGGCCATTTGTATGAGATTCAACAAGGTGAAGTGCCACATCCTGCACCTGAGTCACAACCCCGTGTAGTGCTGCAGGCTGGGGGAAGAGTGGCTGCTCAGGGGAAAATTACTTGGGAGTGCTGGTTGACAGCTGCTGAACATGAGCCAGCAGTGTGGCCAAGTGGCCAAGAAGGCCAATAGCATCCTGGCCTATATCAGGAATAGTGGGGGCATCAGGACCAAGGCAGGGATCATCTTCCTGTGCTCAGCACTGGTAATACTACATCTCAAATCCTCTCTTCAGTTTTGGCCCCTGACTACAAGAAGGACGTGAAGCTGCTGGAGCATGTCCAGAGAAGGCCAACAAAGCTGGTGAAGGGTCTGGAGCACAAGTCTGATGAGGATTGGCTGAGGGAACTGGGACTGGAGAAAGGGGAGCTCAGCAGAGACCTTATGATCTCTTGCAATTCCCTGAAAGCAGGTGGTAGCTAGGTGGGGATTGGTCTCTTCCCCCAGCTAGCAAGTGACAATGGCCTCAAGTTGCAACAGGGGAGGTTTAGGTTGGATATTAGGAAAAATTTCTGCACCAGAAGGGTTGTCAAGCATTGGAGCAGTCTGTCCAGGGAAGTGATGGAGTTACTATCCCCAAAAGATGTAGATGTGGCACTGGGGGACCTGTGTTAGGGGCAGACTTGACAGTACTGTGTAATGGTTGGATTTGATGATCTTAAAAGGTCTTTTCCAACCTAAATGATTTTATGATTTTGTAATTCCAAGGAGCAACGTTATTACATGTGTTTGTAATGAGAAAGATAACAAGTTCAGCCCAGTTGGGGTAGTGATAAGGACACTTTCTTAAAGTGTCAACAGCTATAATAGTTGTTGCTAAATATACAGATTGTGACCTATTTCAGTTGGTTCTTGTTTTCTGAGCTTTCTGTGCCTTTGAGGGTACATTCAGAATAACCTATTTCTCCCTCCAGGACTTCTCCTTTCCTCAACCCTGCATCGGTCAGAAACCTCCTACCAGGGTTGTTGTGAAAGAAGCATAAGCTCTACCTGATTTTTCATACTACTCTGCAGATGTGTGAATTAAGATAACCTTAACTTCCCCATGTAGTTAATGGGGAAGATGAATTTTCCTGCTCCATCAGAGGCTAATTAGAATATGGCAAATTAAGCAAAAGCCAAATTTAAATGTTATAGGGTGATATGTAGAAGATATTAGCTCTTCTGACTGTTTAGGAAATTTCAATAAGACAACATGAGGAAGACTCCAAGTCATAGCTGCTCAATGTCTGTCTGCTTCTTAATAGAAGGAAATTATTCAGTAGCTGCTGGGGCAGATTTGCACTGAGAGCAGGGACATCAACCCTGCTGTACTGGCAAAACATCGCACATCTAGAGGGGCTCAGCTGAGCTTGGTGCCTTAGGAGCATCACGAAGCTGACTGTGAAGGTGAAAATATATTTCTAATTCTACCCCACTCCCCCCATTAACAACATTACAATAAGAGGAAATTAAAAAGGAAAGGGAAGATGGCAACAACATTATATATATATGTAGTCTTGGTCTAGACTGAACTAGACCTCACTTAGATTTTAATTTATGATGCTTTAGGTATACCTCAACTGAATGGAATAATGAAACATCAGTAACCTGCTTCTTGTGTCAGTAATGCTCAGTACTTATAAAACTAAAAGCTTTTAATAAAATTTGGCAGACTGTGGATAGTTAACCTCTCATTCTTGTGTTGCACATAATATCCAGATCTTTATACACCACCCTGCTGCACAGCACCATCAAGATGGACAATGTGGATAAGATTTAAACAAGAAAAAAAAAAGGCAGTGAGTGGTTTTGTGGATGTTTTGTGGTAGTTGGTTTGAGGTTTTAAAGTGTACTATGTAATCAGTTTTTGCCCAAGTGAACAGACCTGTTAAAATGAATTTCAAATGAGCCATTGCTTGCCCTTAATAAGACCTGGGAAATCTTCTATATGTTGTAGCTTCCCAGCTGAGTTTGTTCTGAAAATGAAAATTACTTAAGCTTAAAGTCAGAATGAGATTTACTAAGATGAGAATGAGACTTACTCAAATCTTAAAATAAGAATCACCAAGTTCAGAGGGATAAAAAGAAAAAAAAAGTATAAAAAGATCATTGATTTTCCCTGACTTCCAGTCATGACACTAGATCAAGCAGTTTGGAACAGTCAGGCTCTAAAGTTCTTCCCATTTTCATCTTTCTTATATAAATGATCCTTTTAACATTTAATGTGTATGTGCTGACCTAAACCAAAATTTTTATTAGTTTCAGCTCATCTTTACAATGTGCATTACTTTTGACCACCTGTCTTCCATTGGCTATCAAGTTGCCTCTTAGAGCTACACTCCTTAGAATTACTCCAAGGATTCTCTGAGTATCAATTGCATATTTTTCACTGAAACATTTCCTATGTTTTGCTTAATGAAAATGAGTCAGTTTTAGGGGGGAAATCTAAAGTGTATGATGTGGAATCCTTTGCCTACTCTCTGCATGTGCTGAAAACGATTTAAAGTTGATTGTTGCAGACGAATTTGAATAAGTTTGTTATAAGGGATAGGAAGGGCACATTGAAAAGGTAGGGCATGTACCTTCTGTCTAGCTGCTAAGGGCTCTCACCTTTTCTTTGTAGTCAGTTCCTGGTTACAATATAGTACTCTCCTTAACCCAAAGTATAGGAAGAAAAATATGTAAGTAATTCACACCTCTAATATCCTTCAGTGCCTCCAGATATTGAAGTGGACAATAGTTTGGAGAGCAGGATGGCAGATGGCCTGTTTCTGAGTGGAAGAAAGAGCAGGAGCAAAGGAAACAATATTGCCAAGAGCAATAGTAAAGTTTAAAAAGTGATAAAAGTAGCTTGTGTGCTAGGCATTAACTAGGAGATTCTTCAGGAGGGGGGAGTTTGGAAAAATAGGAGATAAGAAAAAGAATTAATATTACTGCCTAAGTACATCATATTTATTCTTTATGCAAAATCCCTTATCAGCAGAATATATGTGGTAGCAGAAGATAAACATTTAAACAGTACATTGTTGGCTAAAAAAAAAAAAGACAAAACCAAATCAGAGGAAATAAAAAATAGTACTTCATTTTCAGATGAGTTTTATGGGGGTTTAATTGTGGCAATGGAGCATAGGAGGCCAGAAGGAGCAGCTGGAAAGTCATTCTCAGTGTGATGGATGTGAACAAACTTGGCGTTCAGGTCTGCAGAGCCCTGTCTGCTATTGCTGCCTTGGGCTCATGGTCAGGATCTGGCCCTGGGGTCAGACAAATTGCTGAAGAGGGACTTTGGGCTGTTCTGAAAGATTGCTGAGTGTCTTAAATCGCTGGCTGTGAAAAGGTAGACGAGAAAGAAAAATTAGAAGAGACACAGCTGCTTTGATCAATGCAGTAGGAATTTTAATCCTTAGATGTTAACCATAGGGTGCCCTGATTTATATCTGCTCATCCCTGGTGCATGTTAAGCTCAAAACGCCACTTTCTGCCAGAGTTGTTGATGAGACCTGTGTTCAGACAAGGCTGGCTTCTGGTAAACGTTAACAGTCAATAACTCAATTCAGAGCTCTCCTCTATACCATTATTTTTATTTCATTTGTTTTGGTTGATAAAGACTGAAAAGGAACTGCATGAAGTTGTCAGGTTTGGAGTGGCACTGCAATGGTTCTTTATTTTGGCTTCTTTTGTTTGTGAAAAAAAGGTTATACACAGAGCTGTTTTCATTTGTACAGAGTGTGCTACTTACACTGCAAAAATTAGATGTCACAGTCGGTGGAGTGACTGGGAAGCAGCAGTGCCAAATACAACAGTGACTGTGTAGATGAAGTGTGGATATTTTGTGTGCAAAGTGGGGTATGCTGAGATCCTGACATTGATACATACCTTTTTTTGTCTTGTTAGACAAGCTGGTTGATATGGTTGCTCCTTTTTTATTGATAGCAATGGAGAATAATGACTATTCTTTTCTGCTTCAAAACATGTTGACTTAAAAAACAAATTTCTATAGTATGTTTTGGTCAAAGAGGAAAGTACTACATTATCCATGTCAGTTCTGTGAAATGCATAATGTATTTCTCTGAAGAAGAAGCTGGGCTGACTAAAGAATTTCATTTTGTTTTACATTTATCTGTAAACTTGGTTCAGCAATTTGATTGACTGATGCAGCTTCTGTTTGATATACAGCCAAATGTACTCATTTATTTTGCACTCCTGTTCTTATTCATAAATCTCTCAAGCTTTAGGTGGTAGCAGCTGCACTATTTTAATGAAAACAATGCTACTGCTGTGTAAGAATGCAAAACCACATACACAAAAGAAAAATGTAAAGAAAAAGTGCAGAATTATTAGGGGGAATTTTGGTACCTGTTGATATTTAGTAATATTTGAACTCCTATATGTCTTAAGTAATATTCTTAAATTATACCTAAACTGTATGAAAATTAACTGCTTAATGCCTCTGAAACACCTGGGAATTAATTAATGGTTGCTGTAAATTTTTTTTTTGCAGTTTTAGGGCTTGGGAGTTTTTTTATTTCTTCTGAGTCCCAAGTGGTATTTAGTATGTGCCTTGGTGGTAGATATGATATTTGAGAACAAGCCTTGGACTAGGTAGCTGGTAATGGGTAGAAAGTAAGATGAAAACTACTCAGTGATGTGGCAGCACTTTGTATCTGATTCCCTTCCCAGCATCTGGTTGTCACAAGAAAGAACAGTTACCGGAAGACCTTATAGGTATATGTAGGGTTGTGGAGAAATAACTGACCCCAAAAACAATACAGAATTTTCCTATAATCTGTCCTTAAATGTCATGTGTATTGTGACCGTTCCTGAGTGTCAGTCTTGCAACTGTGACAGAGCAGAGCTCAAACAACCTTTTTAAAGGGTGCCATTAGGTCTGAGGAGTAACAAGTCTTCAGTAGTCTTCCAGAAATGTGTTATAGATACTAAATTGATACCCCAGTGTTTGGTGTACAAGCCTCTTTCCACTGAGTTGGGGAAATTGTTCTGTTATGTTACCAAATAACCATTATTGTTAGTTTTCAAAAAACAAAAGCAGCCTTTATCAATCCTGAAACTGGTTAAAAGCCAGAGAGGCTCTTAGGACCACCATTGCAGAACAGGGAAGAGGCAGAGAGACAGAAGAGTGTCAACTAAGGAACGAAAGGTTCCATGTGTACCTGTTTGTTTGGGTGGATGGATTTTGTTTTACAAGATCAAGTTACATAATGTGGTTTGATTGTACTTCTTCCCAAGGACATCTGCATTGTGAACAGACAATGGGCTGTGAACAGACAGTGGGACTACCACTGGGCAGCTTATCTTCTTTGGAGTTATGAAATAAAACCAGCGAGTTCTAAGGTTTGGTGGCAATGTAGTTCAGGCCACTAAGTGATGGGGCTGCTGAAGCTTTAGAGTGCAACCAAATTTTAAAAATGTGTTTGCCCAGGGCACTTCTAACCCTTTGTTTTTTTAGCAATAAGTACACTGAGTGTAGACTTTTTCTGTGTTTGAACTCACCTTTTCAAAAATAAATTTAATTTTGTGTATGGTACATAGGCATTTATTACTTTACACCCTTAATCTAAGCAAAAACCCTTTTCTCTTTTTTCAGTTAATTAATCCAGTTATTTTCACAAACTTATTCTTACTCTGTCATAACTTAGCTTTGTAATATATAAGCAACTAAAACCAACTTCTGCTTAAAAGTAAGATTTGAATTTTCCTGTTTCTCGGCTTGTTCCTTGAGTTCTTGAAAGTTGTGTTCTCACAGGGGATAAAGTTTTTTGTTCTGCTTCTATTTCATGAAAGAAAAAAAAAATTGAGAGAGTGAATCCTAGAGCTGAAATTTTTGGAGCCACGCTCAGTAGAATTGGTAAGACCTTGCCACATTTTATATATTAAATTTTGGTTCTTGACTCAGTGTTTTGCTGCCTTCACTAATGTCCTGCACAGATGCAGGAACTTGATCTACAAACAAAATGTGATATTTTTTTCCATTCATAATACTGCTTTTGTATTACTCGGGTAGCAGAAAGGGAATGGAAGTAAGTGTGTTTCCCCTGTCTAGAAATTCTTCTTTCATGAGAGTTCTTTGCTATCAAACCCATCGTGGCAACTTCTTTTTGGCCATTTTCAAAAGCAGGCAATCTGTAAAATGAATTTGTATCTTTCATATGGCAGAACAACTCCCAGGCTTTTTCTAGTTCATGCATACCAGGAAAATTAGGAGACAGAAATAGGTACAGTAGGGAAGATGAGGCCTGTCAGTGTATAAACATAATGGTAACTATTGCTGTGAAGCACTTGGATATGGAGTGTCCCATATCTTAGATACTTATTAGCTTCTTGCTAATTGCCATTGGCAGTACATTTAAATACTAGGCCAGTCTGCCTATATTATATGAGTTTTAATCTAACAATTTCTGATTTGACTGATTAATTTTGTGCTGCAACTATATTTTATGATGTGTTCATTTGCTCATGACAAATTTATTTGATATGGAGCTGTATGACTTTCCAGGATCATCTCTGAAGTGCACTGTGTGCTGTGGCTGAGGGAGGAAATACCCAAGCAAACCTGAAAATGTCTAGGTCAGGTTGAGGAACCAGTTCAATTGCAGCAGTACAACAGTGCTCAACAAAAGCCAATTAAATTGCCTGCTTGTATAAATACTGCTCTGCCTGCCCCTCTCCCTAAAGAAGAAAAACAATTTTGTCCATATTCAACCCGGTAACTCTCAACATAATTTACATTCACAGCTCAGTTTTCTTCACCGCCTGTCCTTATTGCATTATTCTGTTCTGGTTCGAGTGGGCGACAAATCTAACAACAAAACCACAAAGTTCAAGGTCAAAAAGGGTGTTTGGCCCATGAGAATGTCTTCAAAAGTAAATAAAGAATAAATCCATAGGGTAATGAATCTATAGAACTTCAGGAAAAGAACTGGGTTGCTGTCTTCTATAAACTTCTCTGTTACTGCATTACATTTCCCTAATGAGTTTTTTTCATTATTGGCTAATTAAGCAAAGTGATGTGTTCACTTATTGCCCTTATGCTCTCAAAGTTCCTTTTAGTGTCTGTATTCAGCATGCCCTTTAGAAAAGGCATTTGCTTGTTTTTCTAGTCTTCCATGCAAGTCTCCATTCTGCTTCGTCAGATGAAATAAAGGCTTCGTGTCTGTTGCATATAATAATAACATTAGTTTTGACCCAGGGGCTTAGCCAGAACTGAAGATTCTGTGAAATTAGCAGTTAGGAAAACAAGCTGGTAATAAGCAGATATATTTGATGCAGTTATGGTTGCAAAAGTCTGAGCAAATTCGCTTGTGTGAACAGGACACATCAAACAGAAGGAAGTTCATGACTGCAGTCTTAATGCCTTTTGTTACCATTTTTTCCTAGGCCCATACTCTGTCATATCAATCGCACTCTCCCCTTAAGTGAAAAAACAAATAGAGTACTTTCCTAACATATATGTCTGCCTTTTTCTCATGTGCCCTTTATCTGAGGCTAAAACAAAAAAATTAATCTAGCCATTTGAAAAAAACCAAACTATTAGCATCACTAAATCTTACAGCTGTTTTCTCAGATGGGCAAAATATCCCCCTTTTCTAAATATCTGTGTCACTGCTGATAGATTTCCTTAATTCACTTTCCACAGCTGTAGCAAATTGCTATTTTTTTTTTTCTAACACATACTTTATGCTTGTAAATGCTCTTGAAAAATCACTGAGAGCTCTATGGAAACTGCTATTGTAATAATTGTAAACAGTAGTATAAAATTATGCTGTCATGCTGTCTTTTCCAATTAAACTCCTAACATTTTTGTATGGGATTTAAAAATCTATATAGTAAATTGGAGAGAATGGGTCCTTGACATTTCTATTAAAAGGCAAATTATATTCCTTCATGGCATAACTTGAGAAAAAAATAGAAGCAGTCAGCCTTTTTCTAAGATGAAAATGCACTAAAATACACAATTTAACAGTAAAGTGCAATCCAGAAAAACTGCAAAGATTTTACCCTTCCATCACAGTCACAAAAGCATCTTTTCCAGTCGCATTAAACACTACCTGAAAGTGAAGAACCAGCACGTACAAATGGGATGCACTTTATCTGCTTGTACTGGCACTTTCTGCTATTTCTTGCTGACTGCCTTCTGGTTTTCCTTTTAGCATTCCAAGAAAGAGTGAGACAGTGTCTGACAAGGCAAAGCACAAGGTGTGGTGTCCACTTTCTTGTTTAGCTCATTTGCTGTTCCACATTCATTATGCAAAGGAGTGAGTTTGTGGCAGTGGAGAGGATCCTGACACTGAAACTTTTGCAGACACTTAAAATGCCACCACCACGTTGCTCTTGGTGGCATATGTCAAAACGTGGGAAGTCACATTCCAGTGTGGAGGTTTTTATATGAAAATAAACAGGAGGGGAAGGAGCACTGAGGGAGAACAGAGCCTGAACAATCTGAGCCTCAATCCCAGATTTTTCATATGAATTCATTATACAGCACTGGAACAATTTGGAATTATAATTATTTCAATGTGGAAATGTTTTTTTTGGCTGTCACCTTACGCACAGTGCATGCTGACATCTCTAAGTTTTGTCACTCTGGGTTTGTAATTTTTGAGCAGCAGTACAAATCCCCTGTCCAGACCACACATGGTAAAAACATTGAGTGGCCTGTGAAAATGCCATCATCGTTTCAGGTTAGTTCATGAGACAAAGGCCTCAAATTTGTGTATGAGTTATGTCAGAGAAGTGTGTTGCAGAGTGGCCAAAAACAATTGGATTGGAGTTTGAGTTCTTTGGCACTGGTTTATGATGGATGTAATGGACACTGTTCTGCAAGGGCACTGTGCTGTGGAGTTTGAGGACCCTGGTCTTTCGGAGCTGCTTTGGCAAAATCTTTTGCCAGTGCTTCATCCCTCAGTGATGGTACACGGCCATCTTTAAAGGCTAAAAATACCCATCAAAATGGATGAGATGTCCTGTCTTGGTGACACATCCTGCACACCCATTAGTTTGATTATAAATGCCACTTTTGAAATTAGAGAAGAAAACTCACTGGTGCCAGTGACTTGACAAAATACGCATTTAGTGACAAAACAAGTGGAAGGTCAAATCCAAATGCACACAATCCTTGTCTGCCATACTGAAAGGGCAGGTGAAAGAAATAAGTAGATCTTACTTATACAATTCAATATCTAACCTCCTCTCTGATCCTCTTGAATGCTTTAAAGATAATGGTGTTAAAGAGGTGGGGTTTGTTTCTTGTTATGGTTTGCTGCAAATAATTCTTTGACCTAACATGTGTTGCATTTCATGGCCATAGGCAGAGAAAGCAGAAACTAGAACAACCTATGAAAAGCAGTGAATGGAATACAAAGTTGTAGCATTAACTTAGCTGAGATCTGTGCTAATTAATCTAATTTGTCTTACTCATCATGGTGGAGTTTGATTTGTATTATTATTGTTAAGATTTCTTTTCCATTATTATGGTAGAGATTTCATTTGGTATTGTCCAGTTACATGTGATATATTTTTGATGAATTCATTTCATAGAAACAAAATATCCTGCTCTCTCTCATCCCAGTTATGTGGATGTCCAAAGGGGAGAACTGGGAAGAATAGTCTCTAGTTTGCTCAAGAGGGAAACATTTATCCTCAAAATGGCAATTTCTTAAGAAAATGTTCATAAACAGTGTAAGTGTTTTGTTTTGGTTTACTTGGTTATTTTGCCCTGCAGTGTGTTTAATTTTGTTAAAAGCAGCCTAATGGACTGTAAGAAAATGAAAATATGCAATTGCAGAGCAGCTAATCAGACTCCATCAGAATGACACTGCAACTCAAGCACTCTGGGACTTGAGTGCCTTTTGTCTAATGGCGCTTGACATACCTGTCTGTCTTCAGACGCTTATACTGGAGATTAATATATGACTCTATCGCCACATGAGATTACTTGCCAGAAATAAGGTTCATGGTGCAGGCCTCAACTCATATTAATTCTTCAACAAGTATTTCTTCAGGTACTGCAACAGTTGGTAGGCAAATATTTAATAACTCCTATGTAATTACTCTGCACGCATTTAAACTTGCTTAAATGGCATACTAAAAAGAAGAGAGAAGTCAACAAGCCATCAGAATTTCTATTTTAAGTTGTCCAAACAATCTAAACAGCAGTTGCAAAAATAATGAACAAAATTTTTTGTTATAATGGTCTTGTGCAGCAATGTTTAGCACCAACACAAGACACAGGGAAAAGCACAGCATATGATGATATTTCTCATATGATTATATGTATACATAACCTGTAATTATCACAATATGGTTTTGTAAAAGTTGCTTTTAGAAATGCAGTCTTAAAACCTCTGTCTTGAATTTCATATTCCTTTCTAAAACCAAGATAGCTTTTATTCTAAAAATTGTTTCTCAGTGCAAAACTTGATTATGGAAGAGAGTTAGATTATGAACTGTTTTGATTTATTTTATCTGTAAATTGTCACACAAATATGATGGGAAGGCATTTTTTAATATTAAATTCTCTCCAGTTTATAATTCTAGATAAAATCCAGTTAGTGGGGCAGAAATTTCCTTGACAGGCCAAAGAGAATTGAGGAAAATCTCCATATTCATTCTGACACTTTTCTCAGAGCTGGACTGGCAATGGAATGAGCAGCCATGCCAGCCAGCACAGTCCTTGATGGATCTGTAAAAGAGAAGTTGCACTGTTGAGGGACGATCTTACATTCTCTCCTATGAGGAGTCTGACTCAAAAGCACTGGTCATAGCTTTTTACTCCTTTTATTCTTGCTTAATGGTAGGAGGGTTTTTTTCCTGATGCTTCTGGCAACACCAATAGCTGCAGGATAAAATTTTTAGTCTTTTAATATGCTGTGTGTTATAGGAGTGCAGGAAGTGATGGTAGAAGCAGGGATCAGTTTTTTAAAAGTATTTGAACACCATTGTTTGAGTGAATATATTGCTGATCCAGTACAGTAATTGATAGATGTTCCAATGTCTGTCAGGAAATTACAGCTTTATAAAGGGATGGTCTGGGAAATACGTCAAAGAGATGTCATTCGGTCTATAAATACACCAAGTGAATAAGTATAAAGGAAATATAAGAATGAAGCTGAAAGATAATGTTGGTGCAAAAATTGATAGGTTTAAGTTGGTGCAGGATGATTTTAGAGAGAAAATCAAAGGAAAATTCTTACATGTTAGAAAAATCAGGTTCTGCACCTTGGAGCTTAAGATGTGTTTAAGACCTTGGCTGATCAACATAATAGTAGGGTAGTACAGGTGGTTCAGATTAGCTGCCTTTTGCCTTCTGTAGTTGCTGGATCTCCAGGGAAATTTCTCCCATGTGAGTACAGACTCCAGCTATTGGTGCCCTGCAAGTTTTCTGCTAATGCAACTGTTTGGCAAAAGTAGTAGATATGGATGGATATCCATAGGAAATGTAGGTGTCTGAAAGCCAACCTAAACTACCTGGTATTAGCAGTAATAGCAATGTCATGGAAGAAGCAGCTGCAAGACCATGAGATGTTCCCAGACTGCAATAGTTCATGCATGGCTGTTTTTCCATGCACTGATAAGGACACCCAGGTGTACATCCTCCTTTGGGAATGTGAGACGAGGTGCAAAGTCACTTGTCTCTCTCACAGTGTAGATATTACCCCAAATAAATGAAATTTTCAGGAGAGCTTAGCAGGTATGAGCCTAAGATGACTGATTTCCATTTTGAAAGTGACTTTAGCTTGTTTTACAAATGTAAAGGTGTTGGGGTTTTGTATTTTACAAACGTATTTAGGCGTCTATTTAGGTGTATTTAGGTGTGTTTTTAATCATGTGGTAGACTCTCGTGTTTTATTTAAGAGAAGTGCATTTGGCAAATGAAAAGCAGAGACAGCTGTTTTTCAGCTTGAAATATTCTTGGAAGTTAGTTATGTGTAGTGCACAGCTGCAGGAAAAAGGAGAGGACAGCAGTGTGCGGTGGACAACTGTTTTCCTTTGAGGAAGCAATGCTGCTGCTGACAGTGTTTTCTGATATTACAAGCTACGTGTCTGGACAAAAAAAAACTTCGTTTTTATCTGCATACCTGGTAGAGGTAATGGTTTTATGGCAATAATAGAAGTCCTTTTTCTATAATCCTTTGTAAAGCTACTCCAAATCGTAAATACCTGTTTCTGTTGCTGTTGTCAGCCCAAGCAGTAATATGGTCCCTTCTCTAACACAGGGTTCGGACCACGTTTGATATAATGGCCCGGGGAGGCAGCAGGATGAGATTGTTATTCTGTACAGCATTTTAGGGAAAAAGACTGCTTTTGGAAAATGCAATGAATGGAACAGCTGACTGGGAAGATCTACAGACAGAGTCCCAGAAAATACAGATAATATTTTGCCAGAGCCTTCAGGTTCCTCTGAAGAGCAATATTTCCCCTCCTTTAACTGTTCTGGAAAAGGGATTATTTGAATCAAATTCTAGAGCTCACCTGCAGTTTACTGACCTAGACATGTTCCAAAGAAAAAGCACCTTCACAATCTGATTAATCAATTTGGGTAGAGTGATGTGCATGGGAGCTACTCACTGAACACAAACTTTACACTACCCGGCATCTTCCTGCCATTGTAAAGGGACTTGACTTTCTTACTGATTACAACCCCTTTCAATCTCCTCCTCAATCCTGCCACCACCATAGCAGTAAAACAGGTGTGCAACTAGAGGAAGAAGAGGTGATAGCTAGACTTCCCGGTTTTGAAACCATATGCAGGCAAAATACAATAAATTAAAGAAAATTATATTCAGTTCAACAGACTCAGCTTCCCAAAGTTTGCTGTGAAATCAGTTTTCATCTCAGGTCAGCAGCAATTCTACTTCAGTGGGGTTTGGAGCCGAGACTGGAAAATTGTCCTGCTGAAATTTGGCACCTTCTCACCTTCTCTCAGGTTAATTGTTCTACTTGATGTTATTTACCACCTGAAGTTCTGACCTTCAAGTATAAATCACAATGGAAGTGTGTCTTTGTCTTTTTCTCCCTTCATTGTATTGAGCTTTGTTTGACACATTTATAGCTATTTCCTCGGTAATATTGCCGCTGCAAAAATTGAATTTTTCATGGAGGCTCCCAGCCCAGTAACCAGGGTCCTGTCAGTTGTGAGGTCACTTGCCACTTCTTGCCTCAATTTAGTAGACTGTTGACAGATAAAATACAAGTCCATTTGATAACCTAGGGCTTTCCCCACCTTGCTGTGGTCAATGTAACTGTATTCATAAATGAATGAATTCACAATACTGTTGCATTTAGCAAGAATAAAGTAAAAATGTGCACAGTTAGGGTTGTTGGCTTTCCTTCTGAAATGCCAGTGTATTATGTATTGCTCTTGTAATTTGAAAGCTTTTTCTTCCTGTTGGGTCACATGCCTATTTGGTTTTTATAACTTGCTAAAAAGATAATATCTTTCCATACAGTGTCCCGTATTTCTACTAGAAATAGCTTGTGGTGTTCCTAGAGATTTTATTGGAATTTACACAAGGTACAGTAGTTCTTGTTTTGTGACCATGTACGCATGAAGTTTCTCAGACTGGTACGTTTCAAGGTGGGAAACCCTGTTTCATCTAGGTAACACGTTATCCAAAGTGTGCGTAAGTTGAAGCTGTAATACTGTTCACTCATATTCCTTTTGTACAGATCTTGGTTCTGTAAGGGTGATTTCCATACTCCTGGCTCTGATCCACCAATGATAATGCAAAAAAAAAAAAAAGTATGTTTTTTATATTTGGGTTGTATTTGAGTTTTAGAGATACAAAAGCTTTGGACAGTACAGGAACAGTTCATGTGTTTTAATCCCGTCTGGGTGTTTCTCTGCCCTCTGAGGTGTGGCTAAGCCAGAGTTTACTCTGCTCTTGAGTCCCAGTTGTGCTGGGTTAATGCTCACAGAGCCACACCTGCCCAGCAGCACAGCACAGGTTGTGCTGGCTTACCTGTTTGCAGTGCTTGAGAGCTGCTCAGGGTGTGAAGGAAGGTGCAGAGGTGGAGCCAAGCATGAAAAGGGAGAGCTGTTCATTCTACATCAATGGTTTGTAAAAGCTGAATAGCCCATGGGGGAGTAAAATGTTTGACTTCAGCTCACAGCTTTGCTCTCAGCAAAGACCTACTGAATTGAAACAAATAAAACCCCCAAACAAACAAAAACCCAAACACACACAAAAAGCCCCAATGACAACAACAAAACAAACAGAAATGCCCACAAATCTAAGCAGGTTATAACATTTTTTTATTTCCATTTTCAAGGCCATCCTGCAGAAGTACTTTACTGACTGAATTACCTTGTTTGTTGTAGTGGAAAAGAATACAGACCTTCCTTTTGCCCTGTTTTTGTTTGCCAAAGTAATTTATGCCCTGGTAGTGATGTCTTATAAGGGTAACACTGATACTCCATACTGTTAAGGTCTAATTCAGTGTAAGATGAAGTAGTATTTCATACCTGGAAGGAAAAAGATCTTTGATAGGGGAGTGTTCTCTGAGATTTATTGGGAGTTATTAAATTCTTAAGAGGTCTCTAAATTTTTGTGTTATGGAAATGAAACAGAAAGAAAGAAAACAAGTGCACTTTGTTCATCCAAGGCAAAGGTGTCACTGAGGTGTCTCCCAAGGGACGGGCCAGAGCGGCCCTTCCAACCTGACCTACTGGCTGTTGTTGCCTTTTTCTGTGTGAAGTTTTTTAACAGACTAGCTCCACAATCATCTAAATCCCTTTGCCTAGCTTTTAAATAATGGTTTGCATTTATGAAGGTCATAGATTGAGTTCTCCTCCTTTTTATTCATTTTTTTTTCATAAGCTGTTCTGTGGGGCCTGCAGTGATAGTGAATTGGCTTGAGGGTCAGATGTGAGATGTCAGTGCTGCAGGTGTCAGCACGTAGGTACCATTCTGGTAGTTTTGGTTTACATCTGGTCTGTGCAGAAGCAATTCATTTATTTGAATTGTTCTGACAGAGGGATTGCACTCGAGTTTAATATTTCTATAGATGGGGCCCTTTGGCACTATTCTCACATTATATTCATAACAATTAATTGCAGTGTATCACCATACACAAATGAGGGCAAACAACAGCTTTAATTTTGCTGCTCTTGCTGTCAGTGATTCTGGGTTGTGTGCACATCATACAGTTTTGTTCCAGTATGCTGTTTCTTTTTGCTGGTGATAGCTGCTAATGATTCTTTTTATCATAACTCTGTTTCAAATCTGGTGGATGACTCACATTATTCATCCCAAACATTAACTTTTTAGAGCACCTTTGCTAGGGATATTTTTAGCAGTTAATGTTCTAATGTATTTATAGTGGCAAAGAATTTGAACATTTACAGTTTTCAAACACAAAAGCAGTTAAGTCATTTTCCAATTGTTATCTACACGTCAGAATTTATAAAATCATGGCTTGTATCTAAAATTACACAATGTGCTCTGGCTCTTTGGGGAAGTTCTGATAGTCATTTCTTGCCATTCATTTTTTGCTGCTACTTGTTTGATTACATGGGTAGCTATTGGCTTTTAAGCAGAATATATTTCCATAAACAAAACAGCATAGTCATGGAAAAAAACCATGATTGCATTTGTGTGTTGTGTATCTGACTGCATGGTATGGGGAATTATTTGTTATACTGTCTACAGGTTCATAAACACAAGTTAGTCCAGTGTTGTCAGGATATGTGTGCCAACACCCACAGTCAAATAGGAGTGGCACCATTTGACCTGTTACAACTCCAGGTAAGAGAGTCATTTCCTTGGTGCTTGTTAATATACAACTCTGTACTTTTCACATCTCAACAAGTATCTCACTATCTCACTTCAAAAGTCTGGTAATTCTGACCCAGTGCTCTCTGCATCGCAGACCTGTTGTCCCAAGTCACTGTGCTTCTCCATCAGACCTGGCTTAGTATTGATTAGCCTGAAAAAATCATTCTCAGATGTCAGGAAAGGCTTTTAACTTAGAGAAAAACAGAGCTCTTCTGCTCCCATCTGCTGTCTGGGGTTTGATATCATAAATTGGTTGACAGTGACCACGGTATTTCCACTTTGACTGCTCATACAGTTCACCAACCTCAAAGGACAGAGTTTGGCAAAGGCATTTGGTAGGTGACTTGAGAGAGCACTCAGATAGGAGTACTGAAATATCCTGTACTTCAAGGAGCATTTTTTGAATCTGAAAACACTATATAGTAAAACATTCACCTCAAGTGTCTATGTATACTCACCAGCTTTAAATAATATTTTTTGTTTAACTGCAAAGTGTTTTGATAGAAATTTCTCAGTTAACATTCTAGCACTTATACCTGAACTTTTGTCCTTGTAATGTTCAATACCACATAATATATCAGTGCAGTGCCAGCAGTGTTATGTGCATGGTTTGCACACTCTGACAGCAAACAAACATGCTGCTGCTCTTTTGAAGAAACCATAACACTGTAGTTGAGTTGAAAAATTATTAAGGAGAGTTAGAATTGGGGAAAAAATAATGAGAGATGTGCGTAAATTTGGAGTAATTTCCTTACTATGCATCTTGCAGGCATGAGAGAATTGCAGAGTAATGGGAGTATTTTTGTTAACTGGCATTTGGTCTTTCCTCTATTGAATCATACAAGATGTTGGAAAAATGCTGTGTTTTCTGATAAAGTTAACTGCAATAGTCTTTAAAGCTTTCAATTAAATGGCCTTGTGAAATTGAAAGGAATAACATGAAGGAGGGATGCTGCTCTTCTTCCTCACTAAATAGGGGATACCTGTGTAACTGAGAACACCCTCTTGTAAATAAAACCCTTCTAAGCATCCCACATGTATGAGTTGCTTACCTGCAGCTGGATCTGAGACATAAAGGGAATTCCATGCCTGGTTTCCTAGAGAAGGCACTCTCAGCAAAATTTGAAAGAACATCAGAGGTCTTGGTGTTAAACTTGTGATGGTTCAGGAAGGTGGATTGAGAGACTGCTGACATACAGGAGTACCTATTGCACAGAAGACCAGGGAGCCCATAAGGCAGCAAATTCCACAAACATTGATAAAATTTTGACTAAAACTTTATGCTCTTTTATTGTCTTCTGAGCCTGTAACAGAGGACTGCTGGAAATGAGGCTCAGTAATGCTGCTGTGGGAGGCAGCCACTTACACAATGTGCAAGAAACATGCGCAGAGTAACTGGAGTAAGTTCAAATATTTCTCTTTCTACAGCTTACATTATTTAAATGAAGCAATGTAAAAACGTGTCTTCTGTGTACAGCAAATGTAGATGCGATTGTCAAAATTGGCTTCCTAAAGAAATGTAGTTTCCCAAATCAATGCAGATAAAATCCAGCATCTTTCAGAAAAAGTCTGAGAGTCTCACACCTTTGAGTCCCTCCGGTCCTTTTGTGCAAAACTCAGATCACTTATCTAGGCAACTAAATATGTATATAAATAAATATGGCAGCTTTCTTGTCTTTGGAGATGTATAGTTCAGAGCCATTAAAATCTTGGGTTAATATTGTAAAATCATGATATAGATACCTGTACTCTGCTGCTGCCTGTTTGGTTTTTGACTGCAGTAGAAATAAATTACTTGATAACTTGAAATGCTGGGAAATAAAGCTGTATTTTTTTCACAAATTGATGTACATTCTGTGTCCTAAAGTTGACAAAAGTAATTAGGTTTTAAGAAATTGACAAAAAAACCACAAAATTTTCTATGCCTTTAGAGAGCAGTAAACCGGATTGCATCTGAAACATTTTCCTGTAGCAGGCAAGTGAAGGACAGCTTAATGATCTGTGGAAGGAATAAAGTAACATTTAGCATGAAATATGTTTATTAAATGTCATATGTTCATAGGATGCAGCAGCTATTAGCAATTCATTTAATGTTTCTGTGAGACTGGTTATATTTTACAGACACATATTATCAAACACCCATTTGGAAATAATAGTGCAAAAATCCCTATAGTAATTCTAAGAAACTCATTGACTTATACCATCTTAATAGACACTTTGCATCATTTATTTATCCAGAACAGGATTCTTTTTCCCACAGAACGCTGCGGTCAAGTGAAATCTTTCACACCTATGACAAGATAAATAATCTAATTCAATGCATATGGTTTCAAAAATTTTCCAGAGCATATGTTTTGGAAGTAATGAATTTGCTTTGGGGTTTTGACAAAAAGTATGAGTCCACTCCCATCTGATATTTAGCTTTATGAGACCTTGTCACAACATAGTTGGGAAAGGACCAGCGTTGCCTGTGTAGGGATTGGCATTTTCAGAGGACTCTGCATGACTAACTATGCCAATTGCTACTGAAATTCAGTGGAAGTGCTTAATGACTTAAAACATCTCAGCTCAATGTAGATGAATGCATTCAGCCCCATTGGCCAGCACTCCTGCAGATAACGGCAGGTCCATCTGCAGAGGCCGCACGATGCCACTGCGCTAACCTGGATCAGGCTTGAGCTGTTGGACCAGGATTTTATGCAGAGCAAGTCTTGGCTCTCCAGGAACCATTGTATTAATGACACAGATGGAAAGAAGAATATATTTCTCCATAGCCTAATTCTCCCAGTGGTTCCTCAGTTGTGGCAGTGACGTAATCACCCATTATGCAATTGAGACTGTGGGACAAATGTCATTGTTGTATCTGCTGTGAAAGCCAAGAAAAGAATTCAAAATCTTAGTCACGTGGCTATATTGGTATTAGTCTTTGTGTAGTCCTTAGCAGAAGCAGCAAACCTGCTATGTGAGGCCAAACTTTTAGATGGCAATATAAAATAAGTGTGATGTTTGGAGCCAAGAAAGAGAGGTGGGGGGGAAAGAAAGTTTACAGGAGATGATAGGCTTCAGTAAGCAACAGGAACATAAAATTAAAATGACAGTTTTTGCAATTGCAATGCTTATACAAGGGTTTACTTGTCTGTGAAAACTGTATACTATCAGAGAAATCTTGATTTTTTTTCCAGGAATGTCTATCAGAATCATTGGCTATAATAGTTTATGCTAATATCAGTAATCAAGTAACCAGGCTATAATGCGCAATGTTTACTGCAGTCTCATTGTGCCAGGGGAGGCTCATCTGAATGGTCACACTGGTTTATAATTTTCAACATGTATTTAGGGAACACTTCATAAATAACCTTGTCACCCTGAGCGATGAAGTCTATCAGGCACCTTCATTTACATTTGATGTAGTTAGTAATTTTCATAGGAACAGCATTACATTTTTGGTAAATAAAATAAAAAACATCTCCAAGTTGTCTAACTGGAGACAAAGTGTGGGCACACTGTTCACATGCTAATATTCTGGGATGAATTAAATTGCCTTTATGTGTTGAGCAGTTCTGTTGAATTAAGAATGCTAAGTAAATCAGCAAAAATATATCTGTATATAACAACAGCAGCTAACATTTACCTGCTCTCTCATCTCATTGCTGAAAACAATGGATTATTCAGAATAAAAATAAAACATTGCTGCATGTGTTTGACAGCTGTTGCCAAACATTTTTTGCTGGTATCTGAGACAATTTTCAAACAAATTCTTCAGGTGCTTAGTAAGGTTAATAGGGTAATTTCAATAGGCTATTCATTGACTTGAAGTTAGACTTATTTGTTCTGCTGAATTTATAGCTATAGTAGTAAAAATTAATCTGTACTGAATTACAATATTATGAATATCAGTAGAGATTGTTTATGTTGTTTGATGGGACTAAGTTCTTTTCATTATTATCCAACATGGTGCCTCAAAGAGAAGTAACATAGTCTATTAGCTGCAAAGATGATAATTTAAGGTCTTAAAAATGATAGAAAAGAGGCAGGTTTCATCCTCTGAGTCTCCAGGCTGCAGGTCAGGTAAGCAGTTGAATTTTCCAACTTATTTTGAACCTGAAGATGGAAGCATTGCTATTATTTATTTGCACAAGTTAGAAACAGCCTTCCCAGTTCTGTGATGAAAACCAAGCCACAGGCTCTAAGCATTTAAAGGGAAAGAAAATCAACAGTTCATTCCATTATTCAGTGCTGGGTATAATTTATGTAACAAGAGGCTTTGCTGGATGTTTTTCAGCTTTTCCTTTGTTATGGGATTGATAGTGGGTGGGGGCTTCTATGCTGAGGCTGTGTTAGAGCCTTCCCAGAGCCATTCAAGCATTGACAGCAAGCCTAGTGGTTTTCCTCCTGTGCCTTTTTTTTTCCTTTAAGAAGAAATGGGTAAAGCAATTAACCTTGAGATGTTGTCTTCAATATTTATATTTGCAGATTGAGGACTTTAATTTGGTTTAAAATAAAATGAACTGTATCTATGCAAACTGAGAATGTAAATCTTTTCTCATTGTTTACACTGAGAATAGAGCAGATTGTAAAGTTTTTTATAGATTTACAGCATTCTTTCTTCCTTTGTTATCATTTCTTTAACTGTGATTATTACTTTCATCAAAACCAGACCAAGTATCTTGTAAGGGATGTGTGTATGTAGGATTTTCATTATTGTGTCTTGAGATGGATGGGCCAAATTACCAAGATATTCTGTATACTTACTCTTGGACCAATTAAAGTGTGAACAGCCTACCTATTGCAGCCAAATTTTTCATCTGGAAAAATTTTGTCAGAGAGGATAAAAAGAGGCTACAGGTACAATTGATTCAAGGTCACTCTCAGGATTTAGTGTTGACCGTTTTTAAAGGTCTCACTGAGGGACTTTTCTGTCATGTCTTTCAGTAAAGATATTTTGAAAAGAATCAGTAGTTGAACTATTTTGCTTTTATGTCTCTGATTCCCCTGAACAGTCTCATTCAGTTTCACAACCCCCACAAATGTTTTGAAGACTTTTATGTAAATTAATTACAGAAATAAACTACAAGAATTTCTTGAAAACAAACAACAAAATAAAATTTTATGCCCTTTATAACTGAGATTTTTAAAATACATTATTACATGCTGTTGCTTTTTCCTTTTGATGCTAAAAAAAACCCCAAAACCAACCTCTGAGAGCATTAGTTTGACAAGAGAGGGAGAAAATCGGAGCAATGTACCCTTCCTACTGAATAAAGAAATTCCTTCTCCTATTACTTTATGTACTCACATGCAAAATGAAGAACCAGAAAATAATATACTTGAGGGTTCGAAAAAAAAATCTATATTTTTAAATACATATATTTGTAACTGGTTGTTTTTTAACTTCATTAAATATACAAATTGGGTGATAAGTGTGTACTGTCAAACATAATAAAACAGTGAATAAGAGAGCAGCAGTTTGTATCTTTAGGTAGCATTCTAATCTAGCTGTCTTTTGAATGGAAGGGTTTTTCTTTATTTCTGACCAAGTTTTATTGGTCTAATACTTATGAGCTAAACTTTATTCTGTGCCTTCCAGACAGATAATCTGTTCAGAGTACTTGAGCTGTCCCAAGGTAGCTTGCAGCATATTATCATATTGCATTTTGTGTTCAAGACAATAATCTACCAAGAACAATTTAACAAATCTTACGAGTTTATTGGAAACAATAAATTTCATTTGCAGAGGAAAATACTTTGCTGTTGCACTGATTTCCTAAAGCCGTCTGCTTCATGCCAAAGTCAACTTCTCCTTAAAACAGATTAAAATGTCTGTAGTGGTTTACAATGAGTGCTTTGATGTCCAAGATTTTTCTTCTATAACTCAGATTTACATGTAGAGTTTATATTTTTATTCCTAGTGTTAATATGGCTAAGAAAAAGCTCCAGCCAGACACAAGGATGTATGTTTTTTTTGTGAAGCACAAATAAGTTAATCCATTAGTGACTGCAAATTTATCTTCTCGTCCTTGTTATAAATTGTTCCCAGGTATTTATGTATTTATGAAATATAAATCAAAAGGACTTTAATATTATCAACACATTTGCATAGTGCAACGACCGTAAGGCACAGTATTTTTCCCACATCAACAAGAAAATACAGAAATATTCATAAAATGAAATTATCTTCCTGTCTGAAAAATATATTACTTTCTGAGAGCATAAGAACACCAAACAGAAAGAAGAAATCATGATAGCAAAAATAAAATACCCTCGCGTTATTTGGTTAATGACCCCATCTTGTGGAGCAGCGCCCACGCTTCAGCACATTAACAGCTCTCATATTCATTTTTTTTAACTGAGTCCTTAAAGAAACTGCATTTCTGGATGGTGAATTACTTGGCATTGCACTTGCTGTGTCCAGGGAAGTGCTCTGCAGGCAATTTATCACTTGTGTATTACGGCTGTATATCAATATAACAGCGCTTTGTCACACCATGGCATACCGGGGTCAATACTTCACATTTTAGTATTTGGTTCAGTCTCTCGTCACCACCACAGCTCACTTGCTTTCTTAGCCTGCTGTGGAGTTCCCAGTGCCATTCTTGTCTCTGACATGGACCTACTGCGAGACTTTCTTGCTGCTGTTTAGGGGGGGGAAGCCCATCTCCAAACTTGAAGCTTGCAGAATCATGTGTTTGCACACAGAGGTGCGAGTGAGAGTGATCTCGGGACTGGTGTCTGCTCCCCAAGGGACAGCCCCACGATGGTCATAATCAGGGCCAGTGTGGGCTTCATCTGCAAGAGTTACAATGGCAGTGTTTTCTGTTCCCAGGTAGCTGCTCACAGAGCTTGTTGAACTATGCTTAATGATTGGCCGCTTGGATATTTTATTGTAAAGGTTTATCCCATTGGACATCGTTTCATCGTAATCTGGGTAAATCAGCTTTGTCAGCTGTATGTATTATGCTGGTTGCTGAAGTTCTTTTCCCTTCACATGAGATATTTAAAATAAATAACCTGACATGTTTCCACCCACTCCAGTTGAACACATTTCCCAGGAAGGCTACATATACCCTCAACTCTCACTTATGTATAAGCCACCAAACTGTTAGCTGAAATACTTTTTTCATGTTTTTAAAGGAATATTTTGTACACATATTTTGAGGAAGTGATTTTTAACCGTATTAGTGAACTCAAACAGGGGGATTACAGGTTGCAAGTGGAAAGCATGTAGAGAACATGTATAGGCCATTTAGGAAACAAGGGTTGTTTTTTCAGCTGTTCTACACAGACTTAAAAGATGATTTTGCATGGTCTTGCTTCATGTGTCAATATCCTTAGTTCCTTGGAGACCAGATTATGGTACTTTGATCTCTGTTATCATTTTTTAAGGTAAGCAGTTTTCAACTGCGTTTTTATCTAATTTACAGAAGGATGCAAAGGTGTGAATTCCATGTGGATCATATTTACAGATTTCACTGCAGGCACAGAAAATTAGAGGAGGAAAATACAACCTTCAAATCTCTGTGAATACAGTATATTTAATGCACTTATGATATATCTGATCTCATGCTCTTACGAAAATGATATTTCTGTGTCAAATGTACTAGGGATGTTTGTACATGACATGTTTCCTACAGCCTTCCTCTCTGCACACATTGCTCTTGTAAACATTGGCAAAATCATGTACTAATCTGTGATGTATTAAGGAAATGTGACTATAAATTGAAAGGAAGAAAAACACAGTTAAAATGTTTTCTTTCATTATATTTTAAAGAGAAATACTGCATTTTCATTTGGAAAAAAACCAACAAACAAAACAAAGCAAAACAAACTTCCTGTGTTCTTTATAATGCCAGTTATTATCTCCCATGGAAAACCAAAGTATTTCAAGTCTAGTGTAGAGGAGAATTGATTTTGCAGCCTTTCTGAATTTCTGCCCTTCCAAAGTTTCAGTCTGGAGTTGAAGCTACTCCTCCTTGCACACTCAGTTCTGAGAAGTCTGTTAAAACTTTTTCTGTAGTCCTACCCCTGCAGGGTGGAGAGCTTGTTATTCTTTAATGGCATATCAACTTAAATATTCTTCCTATTGGCTTAAAGTTTAATGAGTGTTTTGTGTAAATTTAAATCTACTTTGCACTAAAACATCCGTCCATTAAAGACATATATCCTAATTTATCACGTGAAAAGAGGGTCCTGAAATATTTAGAAGTCCATGTGGTAATTCAGTCAATAGAAGCGTTAACACTTTTGCTTCAGTTCTAGGAGTCTTGAAATGATTGCATCATCCCTGTCCGATGGCTAAGCAGGGCACATGGCTGCTTTTCCTGGGTTTCTGCTGCACAGCAGCCAGGTCTGCAGGCACCTTGGGTGCAAGTGTGACTGCTGTGCTGTGGTGAGAGCTGCAAAACCCGGTAAAAGCCTTCCATTCATCTCATTAGGGTTTGATCTCGGTCAGAGAAAATGAAAGCAAGAACCTTGTCTAACTAACTACAGCAGATAACATGTTGGATGAGAAAACCAAATCCTTTGGAGACATTTCAGTTGAGTATAAAGGTGTTCATATACATGCATAAATACACTTCCCTTCTTATGACAGCTTAGTGCCCTAAATTCTTGCCTTAGGATTGCCCTTCAAAGGGCAGGGCTGTGCCTTTCTTTGGGACCAGTACCCCCACAGTGGGCCCCTGGCCCCACATGGCCTTCTGCAGCACTACCGTGTAAATACTGAATGCTGCCAGAGATGAGAAAGGTTATATTTACATTTTAGTCTGTTTCTAACATTTCTGTCTCTTTTCTCTTTTTTCTTTTACATGCTTTCATGGGTACAGCGGACCATTTAGGAATTGAATTCATGGGTAAGTTTTAATTTTTCTTCCTTTCACTTCTCATATTTCTCTTGGTACCTTAGGCCAAAGAACATGGAAGTTAATGGGAAGACTCCCATGATCTCCATCAGTGGATTTTGGTTTGGGCTCCTATTATATTTATTGATTACATTTGAAATTATACGAAGGTTTAATTTTTCTCTTGTCCACTGCTATGGAGCTTAAAAACTCCATAATGATTATTTAGTACTTCCTTGCTATTTAATGAAGCATAATATAAACATTATCTGGCCATATCACGACATTTGAGGAATAATATTTTATGTGACATTTTATGGTAGTTAAGGCCTATTGTCATGCAAAGGAATGTAAATTTTAAATTGGAATTTTTTTATTATTTTTTTAAGAATTTGTCATTGATTACAATATCAAATTTAACTAGGTTTAATAAGAGACTTTTCATCTCAGTCAAGTTGGTTAGGAAAAAAGCTAAAATAGAAGTGAATAATGGCTTCTTACAATTTTGGAAAGGACAAGATGAAGTTCTGTTGGCTGAGTTCCTGCTTTTTGGTATATTCATAGCCTAATGGAATGACAGGCTTAACAGATCACCATTTCACCTCTCAACTGGTGATCTTCAGAGAGCACAGGTAACACCCTTGAGGAATCTGAGATTTGTGCTTAACATTTACTGTTCTGGTGCATCCTTTGTGTAAAAACTACTTGGATAAACTATTAAATATGACTGAAAACGCTATAATACAGAGCTTGCAAATTCATATTGAAGTAATTTTTAAAAATTACTTTTATTATATCCTTTGTCTATGTTAAGTTTTACTTAATTTTTCAGATTTTAAAAATAAGAGTCTGATAGCCTATCAGTTCTAAGTGGCAATATGGAGATTTTATTAAGTGTAAGTTATCAAGAAACCAGTACAGTGATGAGCATTAATTGCATGGCAGGTTGCATTAACTAGAGGATACCAAGCAGGTTGAAGGATTTTTTCTTACTACTTTTGGACTAAAGCACTGTTCTCTCTAGAGAACTGCTTTTCTGATCTCCAGTTTTGTCTTTCACTTCACTTTATCTGAAGCTTTAAAAGTGCCAGTGGAATCGATGCAGGTGTTTTCATGGACTTAGTGGACAAGCACAGCTGGGAAATGATTACTTTAAAGGCTTTGCGTATATCTCAGTTTTTCTGCTTAAATTGCGAGTAGCAGTCTTGAGGCATACAACTTGAAGGACAAGTATATACATAAAAGAAACTGGATAAAGAATATAGATATATAGGATTCTTCCAGTGAACCTTTCCATAAGAAGGAAGAAAATGTTACCCAGGAGGTAAAGCTGAATTATTTTAACTTTATTTTGAGGCTTTCAGTTTCTTCTTTTTTCTTAAGACATCTCTTTAAGGCTTGAACTAAAGCAAATCTCTAAAGTCTTGGCTCAGAGTAGTCCTCTCATATGAGTAGTTTTCAGATTTTCTTATTTAATATTGGAACAGATCCTGATGGTATAGAAAGTAATAGAGGCTTTTGTCTCAAGCCTGAATATATTATGATTATGATCTAAAATGAGGTTTGAGGTTGTTTTCTATGGGCTAGAAAAGAATAAGTTCCAGAATTGTATGCAAAAGTGAAATGATTGTGCTTCTTAAATCCTTCTCTAGTCTTTGTGAAGATTTACTTTAGGAAGTGTAAGCAAGTACGGAATCATTACTGTACACATGTGCAAAGTACAAATCCTCACCCCATATAAAAAATACTGGTGACAATATACTCATCAAATTAGGTGCACTTATTCAAAACCTCTCCAGTGAGTTTACTTCTGTATTGCAGAGAATAATGACAATTAGTGTGAAGGTTATTTTTCAATTATGAAAAAATAACAATATATAGATGCTGCAGAGCTTAACTTTGTTTGTACATGATTCAGGGAACAAATTTTCTAATGTTTTCATTGTATTTGTGGGCTCAGTTTCCTTAGAAATTCCATTTACAAAGTCATCTCCCAGAAATTTTGTTTGAAAACCATATAAACCTGGATTGCCAGGGAAAGCTGAACTCTTTTCATAGCAGAGAAAGCTGAAATCTCTCATAGGTAGGAACATCTGTCTACAGAGGTGCCCCAGGGGACAGATGAAATGTACAATAACGACACATCTAGTTGAGTGTACATTTGCCAAGGAAAGTAGAGAAGTGTAATCATTCCCCTTTTTTGCTAGACTCTTAAGGATCATTGAGGTGTATATACCTTTACTTTTACTGTCCTGGTAGGGATCTGTTATCCATGAATTTGTGTATCCTTTTGTGAACCTGTCAGTCCTGTCTTCCCCAAGAAGCTCCCGTGGCAACCCATTCCAGAGCTCAGTAGAGGGCATGTACAGTGCTTTTCCATTACCTGTTGAAATCTGCTTCCTGTCAGATTCTTAATTCTCACCTGCAGTACTTTCAGAAATAAGAGTTGGGTGTTCAGTTTATGTACCACATTGACTTTTGTGTTAACTTCTGTCATGGTCTCACACCCCTTCTCCACCTGATACTTTAATATTGATGCTGATACTGGGTTGCACCGTCTGTTTCTGAGTATGGATAGTAGAAATAAAGGCAGGCATATTAATATGCCATATCTGTTTTAAAATGTTGCAATGTAGCAATTTATGAACGGTTCTGATGTACTCGTGTGCAGGGCCTCTTGAATTAAATGAAAGCTAAGTATGTGTTCAAGGGACACTATGTCCTTAAAAATGTGGATTTAAGAATTCTGATCAGAGTTGTCAAGTTTTATGGAATTTCTGGCAATAAGGAAATGATTTATGCTTTCTAGTATCTCACAGAAAAAAAAAAAAGAAAAGAAAGTCTTGTGTCTGATACTCCATTCAATTTCCATCTCTGATGCAGTCTGCCAGAGACGCTTTGGGCAAGGTCTTGTAATCTGTCTGTGCTTTAGATTCTCAATTACTGCAGGTTTTGTCAGGCTTTCTGCATTTAGATTCCTCTGCTCTCTGAGGAATATCTTTCAGTAACACAGAAAGTATTTCTTACTCGCAAGAGGGTGCCAATTTCAGTCTCCTTGCCTATGCTGCCTGGTTCCTCACGAGGGAGCACAGCGGGGAGTGGGAGAAATCTGTACAGCTCCCACAGGAGGGCAGTGCTCCTGGTCCTCCTTGGTGCACATCTGCATGGTCCTCAGTGTCTCAGCAATGATGATGCATATGATTATATTTAGATTTCTAACACAAAAGTAAGTAAAAGTTGCCACAATGTTCCTACAAACTGGAAAGCTACTAGTTCTATTAACAATTTCACATCATTGGAAAGCAGGATTGCTTTTGGTAATGCTTATGTGAGCAAGAGAGATTGTGACGGGGGGAAGAAAAGACAAGAGAAAAAAAAGTCAAAAGAAACAGCTTTTATTCAATGAGAAAACTAAGTGATGTATTGTTGGCATTAGATAGCATGGGAATACAAGTATCTACAGCTTACTGTCATTTTTTGACTCAGGTGGTTAACTGCACTTCAGGGCTGAATAGTTTACTTTTCTGATGGCAAATTTGTTGAAGCCAAATACCTCTGATAGCAAACATGGTCACTTAGGTGCAACAGCTGAAAGCTGAGTTGTGGAAACTGACCTCGTGTGTGTTGTCCCAGCTGCACAGAGAAATTGTTGCCTGAGAGCAACCTTTGAGCCTGAGAATCATCTTTGGCAATGAGTGTACTGGGCTACAAGTCAGTGCCTGAGGCAAGGAGCTGTCTGTGTTACTAATTTCTTACACTGTGAATGAGTGGACTAAATGCACGTTAAGAGATGAAACATGATGGCAAGTGAGTCTTGGAATAACCTGCTAAAACACATGAACAAACGTGACTGTTTCAGCAATTTCCCTACACACCCTAATCTGATGATCCAGAATCTTTATCTTTTATTCTGTAACAGTGATTTATGATGGATACAGTTGAAAGTAAAATGCTCCAATAAAGTGTAACAGCCGGGTTGCTGCAGCTTTGATGGAAATACAGTCGTAACATGAAGTAGTCTTCATCCTTGGGCTGCTTAGCAGTTAAACCACTATCAATGGTGTAAACAATTTTAATGCAATAACCTGAATCTCCTCATGTGTGAACTACAAAAACAATATAGCAGTTGCTATAGCTAGTGACTACTTTAAACTTCTTTATACTCAGGCCTTATACGGAAAATTAATATTTTTCCTTGGAACTACTTATCTTTTCTGGAAAAATCAGAAGAAGCTTCGCTGAAATCAATGGAGTATGAATGATATATAATACCTTGTAAGTGCTGAATCATTAAATAACATTTAATTGAGCAGAGCAATAAAGTAACTCAAGAATGGGATCCTCTTAAAATTCATGTATCTCCTTGCAAGGACTACAATGTGAAATATATTCAGTTGTCTGCATTCTGAGCAGCTGTTAGCACTGGAGAGGATGGTGTATGCTGTATTTTCACTGTGCCGACTCTCACTGCCTCCTCATTGCGATAATAAGATGGTTGTATGCCTAAGACTCTGGGAACACATGATCCAGTTACCTAAATGGACTCTGTGACCTCGTGTCATGCACTGTGACAGATGCATTTTGATTTTTCCAAACTGCAAAAGTTGTTTTTGCTGATGGGCAGGATAAGCAAGATTGCAACAACTTCATATTTTTCCTGTCTACAAGAAATAAAAAGGTAAAGTTCATTAGTTCCTGCACAGCTCAAAAAATGCGGAGCTGGTGAGCTGTCCTCTGAAACTCAATGTCTTGTAGCAGCAACCAGACAAAGAAAATAAATAACCAGTGTGTGCATGGATGGTCCTCTCCTTATTTAACACTTAGCAGCTCTTACCTAATACAAAATCCGGTAATGCTCCAGGTTCTCACTGGAAGAGAGGATGAGTGTTCCATCACATGAGCTAAGAATGTATGTGTTCTAAAGGATGTATATTTAAAAAAATAAAGTTAAGTTTTCCCTGTATTCCTTTCTAAAGAAGGTAGATCTTGTTCTAATAATATGGCACACTGTCTAATTTATGCTCCTGTTTGCACAAAATTTATTCTTAGGTCACGGTCTCCCCAGAACTATGAAAGCATATCTGTTTATAAGTACATTGTTACTAATCATAAACATTTAAAGTATTTTATCTGTACTCCTTCAGTAAATTCCGAAAGAACTAAGAAGGACTAGTCTGGTAGGCACTGGTACTTGGAATGTTTATTACTGTCATTGTCATCACTCCTTGAATCCCTTTGTTCTTCATCCTGCCCCAGATTTTCATTACCTTCTGATTTTATCTTTTTGAATTCAGTAAAGGGTTTGCTCGTGTCACCTTTTCAGAATTCAGTAAAGGCTTTTCTCTTGGGACCTTGTCTTTCTGTTTGCTTTATGAAATACCTGTCCTTTTTAAGTATGTTGCAAAATAACAGTAGTATCCTGAGGCATGAAATGGCTTTCGATCCTCAGCACTTTCCACAGGATTCTCTTAGC
Source organism: Sakesphorus luctuosus (assembly GCA_013396695.1). Lineage (NCBI taxonomy): Eukaryota > Metazoa > Chordata > Aves > Passeriformes > Thamnophilidae > Sakesphorus > Sakesphorus luctuosus. Next base: position 836,234 of record VWZD01008768.1, read on the forward strand.
TGGGAAGAAGAGTCATTTGTCATCTCTGGAGAAAAGAGACATGAACATCAGAAGAGAGAGTTATATAGAAACAGCTGATGTCTGTGTGCTATAAGAGTAACAGATGAAGCAGAGGTTCCTCAGGGGCTGGAGAAAGCTCTGCCAGTTGTTGTACCTGTTTCAGAAAACATACCTCCTAAATGAAAGTCAACATGCATTTGGTGAATAAGTTGCAGAATGCCTCACATCTTGGCTCAGTTTGGGGCATATGGTTTAGTTAGGAGGGAGAGATTTCTACCTAAATGTTTTGTGACCTAGCTATCATCCAGTTTCAGTGTTTCTGTCTTTACTTTTTTTGGTATGTCTTTTTTCCAATTTATCTGCATTTTCTGTATTGGCAATGACCTCGGTTGGATTAACCTGTGCTATTTTTAAAAGGCAAGACTAAGATTTACCATGTCATTAACTTATGTATGTTGTTAATTGCCTGTAGTGCTTTATCAAGAGTAACTCTGTGAACTGGGTGGATAAAATAATGTTAAAATATAAAACTTATCCTGGTGACCTTGCTCAGCGTTTGATTTCTGCTGCTCTCTCTAACTAAGCCTCCTGATTATTTGTGATGAGACTTATGGAAATAAAAAAATAAAAATAATTTTAAAAATTGATAATACAGTATACTGACAAGTTTAGAAAGCCAGTGTTGGTCTGGGTTTCTCTGTTTCCTGGCAGTTGGGTTGGGAGGAGGTGCTGGTTGCATTAAGTGGGGTATCAGTCTGTAAAAGTTGGTGTGTGTCATCCACAATGCTGCATATAACCATTAGTCTGTCTCTTCCAAGGTGAATATATACTGAGTTTCAGTGTGTGCTGATTGGGGGGTACTGATAGGGTCAAAGTGGTATTTGTGGATTAGAAAAGAATTTGTGAAGCCTCAAAAATAGATATTATATATAAGCCTCCAGGTAAGTTTCCATGCACTCCTTGTGCCAAGGTACAAGCCTCTTCTGCATAGTGCCAGCTTCAAGAACACTCATACTCTCTTGGCACCTCAGGGGGAAAGGGTGTGTGCTTCAAGGCTGGATTTCAGCTGAGGACACAGCATCTTGTCTGCATATAGAGGACTTTGCTGTGTTATGTCTCTGTGTATGCATATTATGGTACATTCTGGTTTGAGCTTAGGCATGTGCCCTGGGCTCCTGCATGGCTGGTGTATCTCAGGGGTAAACACTTTTTATTGTGAAATGCAGATAATTGGATGGCTTCAACACTGAACAGACAGCTGTGTATTTAAATGTGACCTTACATACAGTCAGCCTCATAACCTGCACTTTGAATATGGTATTTGGGTAAATGCTTCACTGAGCTTGAGGAATTGTTAAAACTGACACCACAAGGGTATGCTAATGCAATTAGATGACTTGCAGTGTTGAGTTTTGGCCTTGTTTGGGCTCAGTTGCAGTTTAACCACATGCAAAAATACGTAGACAGTAACTTGTATGCTACTGAAACAAGCCTAGCTGGACAAAGGTGAGATCCACATGTCAGAGGTGGTGATCATAGAGACAGCTGCCAGAAGATTTGCCCGTGAGACTTTATATTTCCAGCTGAGAGATGACCTTGGAGGAGGCTTCAAAGCAGTAAGTACAATCTGGATGGGTCCATGAGAACTTGGCATCCATTGTTAGGCCGCTGGGGTGGGTTTGTTTTTTGTGAGTAGAAGGTTGTTCACTGTGCACTGAAGTTATATTGCTGCAGAAGGAGAGGCTCCAAATGCCTGATCTGCCCCATGTTTGTGCAGCCACGGTGAATCAGTGTTGCTTTGTCCTTTTCCTGCTTGGAGGTGCTATGGAGATGTCAAGTCCCATTGAGTAAATGATGCAAGGATTTGGAAAGCAGAAGGTAAGTATCTCAATAAATGTTCCATGACAGCAGCATGCTTGTAATGTATATTACAGTTGTATAGAAAAATCAATGTTTTTGACAGTGAACTAAATCTTTCTGTGTCCTCTATGCCTAGAATGGGTAGAGACGGTGTCCTGCCAGTAATTGCTGGAGGCAGAGGAGAAGGGTAAGCAGTGTGGAAAAATTGGCAATGCTTTGTGTAGAGCACTAAGTTATTTTTTTCATGCACTTCCTTTTCTTTTCTGTTGCAGGAGCTGTAGGATATTGGCACATGAAGAAGTGCAGAGATACTCCTACTCTGGCTGATTGTTTTTAATGAAGTTTTTTTATGGTAATTGAAAACTGTCTTATGATCCCATTTCCTGCATCAGTTTACCCTCATTTCACACCTGTCTCTGCTGAAGAACGCTGTTTGTCCAGTTGCCCAGGGTATCTATCAGTGTTGCTTCAGACTCAAGAGCAGTTACCTGGGAAACAAATGTGAGCAGCGAAAAAGTGGGGAGAAACAAGTAGTCTGTGTCAGTGTACAGGTATTGTTCTTGTGTGCTCAGTTCTTGACAACAGTTGAGATGATCACAGAATTGCAAACTGTCACATGGAGATAACAGGTGAACTTCTTTGTTTTCCACTGCTGACTTTTCTTCTTTGAATGGTTAAATAAATCACCATGAGGTATTTTCATTTAGTATGAATTCAGATTTTTTGAACACTGTTTTGATCATGTTCATATAATTTGCTCACTACAGTTATATTCATTGCATCAGTCATCCGGTAATTCTCATATGAATTAATATGATCTTTTATTTTTATTTTTGTGATAAGTAAGTTATGTACTACTCCATGCCTGCTTTAGCAAGTAAACTCCCTTGTAATACAGGATTGCTGTATGGTTAGTCTTTTACATCTTTTGGTAATTTTGCATTTAACATTCAATTAGAAAGGAAAAGGGAAATATAGAATAATAACCTGGTAATGAAGAAACATAAAATGGGACAGTATTTAAGTTCTCATCAGAATTAAGTGAAACAATTTAGAGTCCTCACTGTTTGATAGTGAACTACAAAGTAACAGAGAAGAGCTAGACAAAATTAATTAGACCAAGGAGTTTGTAAATGAGATGAAAGACAAAATCAGTTTATTTGCAATTAAGAGTGTTAATACTTCTATTAGTAGTTTCACACACATTGCTGTTAATTGCTAGGACTGTAAGCTGTTTCCATCATTGAGATAATGACCTTAGTCACCAAAAGAATAAGCTTTTAAGTAATGCAAAGAACCTGGAGTTAAACCTTCTGAAAAGGTTCAGTGTGGCAGTGGCGATCCCTGCCCTGCCTGTGCTTGACCTCCATCGTGCCCAGTGCCACCTGCAGCTGCCAGGCCAGGCCCTGTGCCATGAGATAAAGTTCTTCAGCGCTGGAAAGATTCGTGTATCTCAGTGCAAGCCAGGAATATTGTAAATTGATGCCTACAAAGTCTTTGGGTGTTTTCAGAGTATAAATTCTGAGAATTGCCATGTTGAATTTCCTAAGACTTACTATTGTCTTGCTCATAATTTCTGACTGAAACACATGGACATCAGTGGACATTATAATATAATTTCTGTTATTTCTAATATAATTTACATACTCTGAAATCAGGACCAGGTATGTGACTAGATTCACATATGAAATGAGCCTGTCCTTTTCTTGATTGGCTCCAAGGTATCTAAATCTAAAAAATAAATCAGATAAATCTCTCAACAGGAGTCACAAAACCTAGTCTGTATAGTATTTTTGTGCAACTGTGCAAAGCTAGGAATACCTTCCTTTCCTCTCTTGAACTTGCTTTTTTCTTCTTCCTCCCTGTTCTCTTTTGGATCCTCCTGATTGTTTCTTTTCTGTACTGCTGTGGAATTTCCTTTTCTGCTAGTTTTGTAAATCTACTGATCAATGCACTTACTCTGTTTAGGTGTGTTGTTGTAACTACAAATCAGTTGTGTCACAACTGCTCTGTTTAGCTTTAGTGGAGAGTACAGGGCACACAGAGTGAAGTTTTACTCGTTTATAATCTTAATGGCCCCTCCTGTACCAAGAAGTGACGCAGCATTTGAAAAATGGAAGTCACAATATACACTAAGTTGCTCAGCTCATAAAATATGAATGCTTGGAAAATGAATACAACAGTGTTAAATACAGTTAATCAACTTTAAAAAAAAACCAAACAAACAGAAACCCCAACAAAAATAGGCATTTATCACTATAATATATACTTACATGGGATATTAATGAAAAATACCAAGTACTTTGTTGTCTGTATTTATTCTACACTGTGCTTGTTACTCTCATTCGACTAATTTAAATTTGCTTTCAAGATAAGGTCAATTTGCTCCTGATGAGAAAAGTTTAGATGTCTTCTGTGCTATATTTTTCTTTGAGTTTGTGAAGTAGAGTCTGTGCACTGAACACAAAGCCACCTGGGCTGGAAATTTTGTATATTGTAGTGCATTGACAGGGTAGAACTTTAAAATTGGTGAACTATAAATAGTTGCATGGAGTGCATTGTTAGGTTGTGCATCATAAGAAAAATAAGACTTTATTAAGTTCAAACTAATAACTCACCTCAGTGAGAATAAAACTGTGACCTGCTGCTTTTTGCTGCATTAAGTTTTCTTATGCATCTGTACTTTATGTAATGTGCTTAAGTCTAAAATAAGAAAGACACCTTGCTTAAGTGTTTGTTAAATGAATACTGAAGAGAAAGTCACCAAAACAATTAAACAGATTATTTCAGTCTTTTTTTCCCCTTGTAAATGTTTCTAGTGTGCTTTTAAAATTTTTCTTACCTGATGGAAAGTCTCTTTTCAAGGTAAGGTAGTACCACAGCATCTCATTCTTTCAATTGGTGAATCGTGTCATGAAATAAGATGGTTTACTGTCACTGGAAGAAGGTGAGTAAATCCTCTAAAAATCCTACAGAAGCAAATCAAATTCTTTTCAATTTATTTATTCTATTAAGTATCCTAAAGGAGAACTGGAGAGAAAAAGTAATGTAATTGTCCTAAGTTATGCTGCTTCTTTGAATTTAAATGGATAATCATGTGGGGTTTTTCTACAAATTTCTTATTTTTAGCTACATGTTCTATTCCAAATTTTGCTCCAGTGAAACTAAGAAAAACTATTCATAAAACCTCAGGACAGGAAAAATATGGAAATTCTATTACTCATTTTTTGATGAATACAACTGGTAATTTGAGAGAACTACACTAGATGACCAATGTCTCGTTTGTCAGTATTGGGTCAAAGTTTCCAATTTGACTCTCATGGAATTGGTGTGGATAGAGGACATCTCAAAGACAATTAAAATGTATGCCTTGGCATCAATGCTACTTTTATGGCAGGTGTTGTTCTGCACAAGGGGTGAGTAAAGTAATACCACTGGTCTGCTTTTTCAAGTGATATGTTATTTTTTCTGTATCTTTTAAGACTTGAAAATATTCATGTATCAGCTATTTTAATTGTTTTATTGCCTCAATACCTTTATGGGTTGGATTTAGCATCTGTAGGCCATGAATCAGGTTGGTGATCGTCCCGTTCAGTCTGTTTGTTCCTTTGAAGTGAAAATCTAAAAGTCCTTGTGCAAAGAAAATTCAGAATCACCTGTAAGTTTGCAGCTGTAGCTGTTACTGTGGCAAATGCCTTGTGAATTCAGGATTGAAATGTGCTCCAGATGCCTTGTGCATGTCCAGTCTGTGTTCCTGGATCCTAGTGGTGCTGGTTTACCATCTCACCCATGCAGCAAAAATGGGACATAGTCTGTTCTCCTTTTTGGTACTGTAAAGAATGTGGTGGGGAACCAGTTCACTTTTTAAGAAGACATTTCCCTGCCTCCCCACACCCCAAAACATGCTCCATTTCCCTAATTCTTTTTTCACTTTAATTATTAAGAGTTTCTTCTCTCAATACAGTATGCTAATCAAAGTTCATGAAAATAGCAGTATATGATTCACTTGCCTGGGACTTATCTCGCCATAAATACATCCTATATATAACATTACTGTGTTCTCCCATTCTATGCTCCTTATTCTTTATGGTGCCAAGGTGTGTACCATCAATCATTTCATTTATCCTTTTGCCATCTTTATTGCTTGCTCAATCTCTTTGATATCTTCATCTTAGCCTTCTTTCTTTTGCTCTCAGTGTTCTAAAAAATATTGATGCTCGTGTTGATGGCACAGCTGTGCTGATAGACCTGCTTGCAAGGTCTTCTGCTTTTTTGAAGGAGTCTGTCCCTGGCTGTCATTACTCTTGTGTCACTGTTCTTGAGAATAGCTTTTCACCTGTTTACTTCCTTAGGTTTTTTTCCTTTGTCACAGCTATGCTTGCAGCCATCTCTTGCTCTCTGGTTATTTTGGTATCAGTAGTAGTACCTCTGCTGTTGATGCTATATTTTTTTCCTCAAAAAAGTATGTAATGTTAAATTTTCTGAATTATTCATAGAGTCATATATGAATACCTGCATCTATAATTCAGAACTTCTTATTTCTTTTATGCTAGAGCCTAAAACCTCTTTTATAATTCAGTAATAAATGAGAGCCTTCAGTTTGTTCAGAGCTCTTTTTGCTGACCTTATGTTTATCTCTGAGATTCCAACTGTCTTTTAGTTAATTGTGCGGAGCCCTGCAGTGCAAGGAGCTACAGACTTGGTAAAAGTGTAGAATATCCCTTCCCTTTTTGTGATCTCTGTGCACTCACCTACCTGTGCAATATATTTGAAGTAGTTCTTAGCCTAGGATATATTATGTACTAGCTATTCTGTATAATTCACTAGCATACAAATCTTTTTTCTCAAATTCTTAACCTTTATCAGAGAATATTACTTGATAGTTATTACCCTTTTAACTTTAAAGAGGCGCTAATTTAATTAAAACAAAAGGATTTATTTTGCTTTATGCCACTTGTTTTGCTTCCACATGTACCTTTTTATTTCTGTTCCCTGTTGTCCGAAACGTCTGCCCTCTAGAGCAGTAGTTGGTGTGGCTGGGAGTTCCCTACTTGCTTAAAAAGTACTTGTAGAATGGATGTCACAGAACCACTGAATGGCTCAGTGTGGAACCTGAAGGTCTCTAGTCCAACCTGATGCTCAGAACAGGTTCAGCTGAGGTGCCACCAGGCTGCTCAGCACTTTATCCAGCTTAATCTTTAAAAACCTGGGACTGCAGGACTTTTCTAGGCAGTCTGTTCCAATGCTTGACTGTTGTAATGGGAAAAGATTTTCCTTATATCAAGATAAAATGTCTCAATTTATTATTTGTCTAGAAATACTCTGGAATAATATATTTTCTGCTACTTGAAATTTTGTAATTCAGACAAATAATTGCTTACTGATGCCTAATTCTCTTCTTGTTTACAATGTTGTGCTCATGGTAGGTAAAAAATAATTTAGTCTTAGTTCTGATAGTCCTATTTTTTTTGTTCTGTCCAATCAATACAAGTCCCCAATTATTTATGTCATTTTAGTACTAGAAAAGGTATGTGATATATTTGTAAAATAAAGCTGCCTCTCCGGCTTTGTAATTATCCAGGCCTACATTATAATATATTGGCTTTATGCAAAAGCAAGTTCTAAAATTAATGAGCTGCAATACATTGTTTCAGATTAGATCATCATAACTGAAATGGTAGGAAGTTATTCTATTTTTGATGTCTTTGCTTGTGTACTATAGCTTTATTATATCAAGAATTTCTCACCTGGTACCTGGTTTCACAATAAGTTCTGCATTTAAGCAAAAATATAAAAAAAATCTGAAAGTATTGAGCTTTCTAATGGCCACGAAGACATACAAAGCAGTTTAACAATCTTGACAGTCAGTTTACAGAAATACAATAGGTAATTTGCTGTGATTCCTGATATAAGCCATTTAACAGAATTTAGTCATAGGAATAACAGAAACAGTAGGATACACCATCAATTTATTCAGCTCTAAATTTGAAGATCTTTTGGGTCCAGCACAAGAGAATTAGAAACTTCAACAATGTAGTCTCCTCTTCAAAGTTCCATGATAAAAGAGTTACAAACTTTAGAGAATGCTATCAAAATAAGGGCTAGCTTTAAGTGAACAACTTAAAGTAAACACACTTTGTTCCATAAGTGCTTTTATTAAGAGACATATAATTGTACAATAGCCTGAATCAGGAGCATAAACTTGAAGAGTGGATTAACAACTGGGATTGACTTGTGCCTCGGTGCTGAAAATCTATGAAAGGGATTTTTTGATTGCTCTTATGCTGTTCCCTTTCTAACATTGGCTGTATTTAAGTTGCTGTAATTGCATTGTATATTCCAAATCTATGAAGCTTTTAATAACTTTAAAAATAAACAAAATTACTTCTTAGGTAGCATTTTTACTTTGATATCTTACTCGTCTTTGTGTTTTAGTGAATATTGACATAGAAAATATGACTATAGTATTATGAAAATGTGCATAAGCTGTTTTATGACATCGTTCTTCTAGGCTGAGATTCATCTATTCCATGTTTATGGTAAATGGTGTCAATGAACGAGCAACTCAAGAAATCCAAGTGAAGTTAATGGCCTGTTCTTTCTTTTTTGATGTTTCTCCAGTGATCATTCTGTCAGTCTGCATTGAGACAACTTGACAAGCCCAGCAAACAGTCATATTTCACTTCCCCATTCATACCGTTTGCTGTCTTGTTTGCGTTCCGCGTGGTGTGGGTACTCTTTAGCTTTTGTAACAGAGGAGCATCCCAGTGATGAAATGAAAGGGTAAATGCAACTTTAGGCAGTTGTCAGAAAAATTCTTTCCAATCCATAACCAAGCCCACACTGCAGAGGGAGGAGCCTATCACATTTACATTTGAAGTCTGTTACATGAGTAGATTTGCTGAATGAAATGAGGGATTTTGAGCATCCTTCTATGAGAGGTTTTTTCCACTGGTTGTTTTAGTGCCTTTTTTTTCTTTTTTTGCATTGACAATATTATCTAGCAAGTCCATGTAAAACACAGCTGAATCTCTTCTGTCAGCATAGTGCCTTTTGTTTCATTCCAAGAACTTTGTGCTGTTCTCACTGTCCTCCTGACAACACAAATATATTAACCCTGCCATCAGGTTGATGATCTGTTTTGGTTTGTTTTGCTAAGCTGTACAAATAATTTTAGAGTTGTGTGACTTCTGTGTCTTCAGGGTTAAATGTTGTGTTGAGTGGTCATATGAACATTTTTATTTATTTTTTCTGTGCCTTTGTAAATGTTGCCACGGCCTGGCTCCTCTGAAGTAGCATCCATATGTTTGTCAGCTGGTGTAGCTGAGTGTGTTGAGCATCTCTCTTAAAAAAATGCATAGAGGATTTACCTTATAGGTTATATGGTCTAGATAGTCTTGAGCACTTACTGTTCAAACCAATATCAAACACATGATCATTTTGAGATGTAAGACAGGGTTACAGAAGTAAATATGCTCTGAAGAAAATTATATTGTTTTGCAAATGGACGATAAGAAGCTTGTGAAATCTATCTGCTCAAGGGGAAATGGTTCTGCAAATTGGAAATTTGAATGTAAAAGAATGCTATCAAATATTTTGATGGTTTAAAAAGGCCCTGTGTTTTCCCCTGAGCCATGATAGTTAAAAATCATGAAATAATATGAGTTTTCCTCTTTTTTGGCCCTTTCTGTATTATATCCATGGATTTTTTTTAATCTGTCATTTAACTTGAATGTAAACTGATATAGTCATTTTCATTAATATTATTTTTCATTTTCTTCAGCAATTGATCATGCATTAAGTTCTTAGTTAAGAAGTCTGAATGCAACTGTGTGAGATTTTTTAGTTAGTCACACACCAAAAAAAAAAAGTCACAGCAGGTCTTTCCATTTTGGAACCCTAAAGTAACCTTTTATGCTTTTAATGATGGCATTGTATGTTAGATGTTCTGTTTGTGGTATTTTTTTTTTTTTTTACAGTTCATCCTGTTAGAGATATTTGATGGTAAAAAACACCTCTGCCATCTTTGGTCATACTTGACCTGAACAATTTAGCTGAGCACAGCACAGAAAGATCCATCACAGGCCAGAGTTCCCCCTGCAGAGCAGGGGCTGCCCCAGCAGCCAGGAACTCCATCTGTGTTAATGAGAACAGAAACAGAATTGCAGGACGATATCAGTTCATTGAAGGAGTGATGGCAAAACCCATAGAAAGAATTTTGACCAAAGTTTTTCTTTCTTACCCAGGAAGGGATCTCTCTGTTTTCGAAGAATTTGCTTCCATGTGTTCCTGGACATTAATGTGAGATTTCTCTACTGCTGTATGATAAAATGGGAGGTTGCAAACTGATCTGAAACTGTATAGTTAGTGAACAAACGTAATTTCTGATAACGTGTGCTCTCATTGACAGAATTGTATCTGAAATTAATATAAGTCATTCAAAAATACATGAAAACCATATTTTTGTATCCTAGGTACTGAAATAGATCTTAACTTACAGTTCTAATAAGAATATTTTCCAAGAAGTAGTGCAATTGTGATTTTTTTTTATATGTAATTTGGCATTCACATCTTTTATTATTGCATCTGTCAAGGGAAGTTGGTTTTACATCGGTGAGGGATTTAAAGTATGACCGACAAATGCCCTATATCTTATGAAAATTTGTTAAGTGGCTAAATGTATAAATGCATTGCTGTATAAGATGAAACAAGACTTAATTCCTGACAGAAAATCTCAGAGGAATCAGTTCTGAAATCAAAAGTTCCATGAACAAAAAGACAACTCAAGAACAATTAGATAAAGTTGTAAATGGAAAATTACTGAAGTCAGGCATTTCTTTTGTCTGTGAAAATACCTAAACCAGCTATCTAGTGTATAGATTCCTCTTTTATTTTCTGTAATCCTTTCTAGTTTTCTGTTTGCCTAATCTGGCTTTTATTTTTGCTAAAACTTGTGCACACACAGTATATTGAAGTAACTATTTTTTTCCCATTTGTGTTGTGCACAAACACACAAAACAGTATCTCTACTGTCAATATAACCTACTGATCTAATCATGCGTCATGTAATGAGACATCCCATTGTGACCAGGCACAATTATAGCAGCTTATGAAAGTATATTTTCCTTCCCTTAAGGGTGTTGTTACTATGGACAATCATGTTGTGGTTGATTTTTTTCTCTGAACATAAAGCAGAAAGACACCACTTCAGGTTGTCTACTGCTAGAAAGTACTACAGAAGAAAATAGTTTCTTACTCTAAAGTTAATCATTTTTGGTTAGCAAGTTTGTTACTCCTCTAAAAATCTAAAGTACCATGCAGATAAGAGGTTATGCAGTTTGTTATTTTAATGTCACTGAATTAGAAGACTGCAGGTCCTGAGATTACCCTGAGCCTGTTACTAGAGAAGTCTGTGGTATAGGAAATGCTTTGGCTGCAGTGCTCGTGTTCCCCCATTCCCTGAAGGGGCACAAGTGCTGTGCTCAATAGCCAAGCATCTCGCCCACTTACCACACATGTAAGGGGATGTTCACATGTGCCCCCGAGGGGAGGTACCTGTGTGATCCTGATGGTCAGTTCAGCACTCACAGGTAGTGTCACCAGCCTTTTTGTGAAGCTGCTGATCGGCGCTTTTTGGCTCAGCATAACCTGTCTCCATAACTGCCTGGTAGGGAAAATGCACCGATTGCTCCTTTATGATCACATATTCCCTGGTGTCTGCCTACTTTGTCATATGTAGGGAAAAAGAAACATTTGAAGCTGTGTCGAAAACCACAGCGGTACCTTTAGAAAATAAGCAAATTCCATTTATTCTTCACTGTTAGTGTTATACTTGGTGTTTTCAAGAGCATTTGTTATGAAGAAATAATATTCTCTTGTCCAAAATACTGAAATGAAGTGCCTGAGTCCTTCTCTTTGCTGCTGTGCCTTTCTGCACCTACTGCTAAATTGCAGCTTTTTAGGGAGAGACAAGTAGTGTCTGAAAAACACTCTTGTCTGCTGGATTATTTCCCAGTGTTGTTTTGCTCAGCATGGAGCACAGTGGATCAAGGTTGCAAAATGCTGTAATCTCTCCTGTTGACCCATCTGTTTACACCAAATTGATTAAGACAGAAGCTGATGCAGGCAGGAGAGGTAAAGTTAAAGAGCAGGGAAAAGCCAAAGAAAAAGGTGAAACCCCAGCAGTTGTTGGTTAGGAGGCAGCGTGCTCAGCTGGAAAAGGCAGCAGCAATCCAGTTGCGATGCTGCTGCTGTGGAGGAAAAGGGTTTTGTTTTCTGTTGTTACTGTAAAAGCAAAGTCTGGGAATGATGGTTATCAAGGCAAAAGTGAAGCCAGGAGTTTTGCTGAGGAAAAAAAAGGATGAGTGAGTGTTAGAGCCAGTGTGCATCTGAGTCAGAAAATGAGTGTTGATCTGGGGAGAAACATCAATAAAACGTGTTCTATGGATCAGGAGAGAAGTGAAGGTTGTTCTAGCGTTGGTGGTGACCTATTGTACAGTGAACTACTGCTACAAGTTTCTGCTTTTGCAGATGTGAGAAATGTCTTTTCTGGCTATTCTGTACGTGAGATGGGATGTCTGTTTCTGAGAAGTTCATGGCTTTGTATACTAGCTATACTAGTAAATGTACCACTGCAGAGTTTCATACTGGGATTTAATCAATTTTGCTTTTCATGTGATAATATTTCTTGTGCATCTTTCTTTGGCATTTCTGTTATTGTAAATGAACTCATACTTTTTTCTTGGTTTATTTTTGTGATATTATGAATTTTTTATTTAATTTCCAGTTTGCCCTGAGAAAACTCTTACATATCCCCTTGTACTACAGTTTTAACACAATCTAAGTGTATCCTCATTTTTTTGCTGGTATTAATGAATAATTATGTTGAAAAATCTACTAAAAGGATATAAGGGGGTTTAATGTTCAAGATAATTGTATCACATAATTCAAAGCCATAGCACTAGTCCGGTTGTAAGGGGAAATGTAAAATTAATCATTCCTCTCCGTGTCTTCCACAGCAAATAGCCGATGTTATGTACATTTTGGTATGTGTCACTAACTTGCCTGTTTCAATAACATGAGGTGATCAGGCCCTGAGCCCAAGCTGCTTATCAAAGTAAATTTTCCAAGCTGACACTGAATCCGAGTTCTTTCACATATGGAAAAAAATACTATATAAGAAACATAATACTGTGGAAGACTTTATGTTAGAGAGATATCAGGAAAGCATTTATCTGCTTATCCTTCATGGGTGGATCGTAAGGTAAAAGCAGGCCATGTGGCACGCAGAGCACAAGCTATGCACTACTTGCAGCATCTCAAGGAATGGAGCAACATCTAAAGAAATAAATACAGGAAAGAAGTTTGTGTTTATTGTGTGCCTTAGGCAAATGAATCTTGCTTCTATGTTCCATAAACTTTCTCTGTACAGAGATGTGCATCTTCCCAGAAAGCACAGCTTGAATTTAATAGGAAGTTGTTGCTGTTGACATTGGGAGAAGGCTTGGTAAATACGCACTTCAACAGCGCTGTGCTCGTTTACTCCCTTTGAGGACATGTCTCTATTATTTTAATTAAAAAGCAGCAGCCAAAGTCTGATCCTACAGATCTTGCTCTATACCAAGCCCAGAGTCAAAATGAACTTTTTGCTCAGTGTGAAACTGAATTGAGCAACTGTGTCATGTAACTAGATCTTCTGCAGCATGCTCTGAAAGGTAATGTCATGGGAAAAGCAAAAGAAGCAATTGCAGCATTCACTTTTTCCTACTATTGCCAGAGCCATGCCAGAAATGTTGTTAGGAAGCAACATTTAATTAAATCACTCTCAGCTTAACTTTAGGGTATTTCATAATCTCACCCGTGGCATTGTCTTTTTATTAGCAAAAGGCTTAAGTGACTCTGAAATATAATGAAAGGCCATGGGGAGAGCTTGCACACCGCAAAGCTGCTAATCCATTGGAGACCTGTGAGGGAAATTAACATTTTTCAGCAATGGTGCAGAGCTTTGAAAGTTATCAGAACCTTTTTTCTTCCAGTCAGCTTTCTCTGAACTTGAAGCTCTATCTATGCAAATTACATCCCAACAAAGATCCATTAAGTTTGAGGTGAAGAGACTAATGTATTGCTGCTTTTCCTCAAATGTTTTACATCTTTATAACTGCTTGGGTTTTTTTATGTAGTGTGTGGGAAGCAGCACGAGAGTTCAGGACATTAAGCACAATACAACTGTGCTCAATGCCCCAGAGAGTTTATTGTGCATATTGTTAGGTGCTATTCAGACAATGTGGGTTTGACACTGCAGATATGTATATTTTTCTTGACCTCAAACTAAAATAGAAGATCAAGACAGATATAACAGGGGTGCAATACTTTCCTCTCAGGTTTGTTTCTTTTTTACAGAAGAACTGGGAATCGGAAGACTACCTGCAGTTAACTTTCATATGCTGTTTCATATCTTTTATTGTTTGTATTCAGCATGGAATAGTCTGAGCCATAACTAGCAGTAAGGTGTCTGAGAAAATACTGGGTGACTTTGACATTCATACTCAGGCTACTTTTGTCTAGTCTTGCAAGCATTAAGGAGAATAGTTTGCATTGTGAAGGAAGAAGTAAACCTTAAGTGCAATTATATGAAAGGAAGTTGATAGGTAATTTTTAAAAAGCCTATTATCCAAAGTCAAAGTTTCTACTGCTGAACAGAGCATCTTTGCTTTGAATCTTACAATTCCTAACCACCCACTGCCAATGATTGCTCTGGGAGCTGCAATCTCAGTGTTTAAACATGCCCATGTCAGGCACTTTAATACAGATTTAAGTGACAGCAGTACTGGACTGTCTTCAGACTCATTTACTGGTGAATAATCATGTCATGCAAAATCTTTTACTGCCATTTTGCATCCACTGCTGTGCTTGCCCATCAGTAGCAGCTCAGAAAGAAGCAAAACACAAATTTTAGCCACTTAATTTAAACCAAAATGCAGCTGAAGCATTCTTTAGACTCCTTGAAAAATCTCATCTTAACCGCTTAGACTAAATACTTTCACCAGTTGTTCTTGGTTTGTTTTTTTATTTAATAGTTAAAAGTACTAATTCTGAAGCTTGACTGAAATTTTAGATCTTAAATTTTTGAAAGGAGAGGTAGGCTGTTTACAATTTTTTACTGAAAATAATAGTGTCTCAGCTTGAGGTAATGTGATTTCTAACTCTTGTCACTGTGCCTTCTGCATAGCTTTAAATGGTGTTCTGATCTTTGACAAACACATTACTCATAGAATTAATATAGATAACATTAGCCCAGAAGTACTGAAAAGTACCATAAACCAGAGAGAGTTTGGGGTTTTTTTTTCCACCTGTTACTTAGCTTGAGTCATTTCCCCATATCAGAATATCTGCCATTCACTTGTAGAGTTAACCCTGGCTGTGGTTGTTGTTCACTGACTGTGTCCAGATTGCTCCCAAGAGCAGCTGAGTAAACATTTTGTAGAACGTAATTACCTTTTTGTGTATGCTTTCTATTTTCAACCTCAGATCCTTGCTTCCTTTATTGTCTTACCACTCTAACACATAGTTAGCTCTTAGAAAAACATCAGTGATTTGTGTTAAAAACATCTGAACTATGCTGATTGGATGCCACTGCTCGTGCAGCCAGAATGATATCTTAACTAAACTTAATTGGATAATGTCTTGAGTACCACTTAACTGAGACCTTCAATATAAAGCCGTGCTCCCTGAATCAAGAACTGATTTTTTTTTCTGCTCATCAACTGAGTTCCTCCCAACTGTATTCAGGTGGAGTAGCAGTATGATTACGGGAATCACTGGTAGGTCTTGTGGCATTTATGACTCGGATGCTGCACAGAGGAACTCATCATGTGACACCAAACTGTGAACTTACATGGAGAGTAAACCAAGTCTTGGACTTGGCAGACACAGAAACCTGTTGCAAGAGGAGATGTTGAGACAGACTGCCTTTAACTTCTGTGGCAGAACAGTAGAGGAGAGAGAAGCAAGTGTGTAGAAGGATGGATTTTTCCTGACTTGTTCCTTTGTTAGCCGCATGGATTTATAAGGGTACTGCTTCCTTTGCAGTATTCCAAAATCCTCTGGCTGGGAAGGTGTTTTCCACTTCAAATAATGGGGGGTTTGTCATTCATCGGATTTCTTATGGTTTCTGGAAGGGATACTGTAGGATTTCTTTTGAAAATAGTGCGTTTACCATGTTTCATCACAGACAGTATGAAATACAAGTCTCATAGGAACTTGAATAAAAACAAATTAAGATTTGCTTCAAATACTTGCTATTCCAGAAAATGTTTGTGCAAAGAAGCAGTAGGTATTCACAGAGAAAGCAATGTGGTTGATACAACTGAAGCTAATTCACTTCTTTCTTTAGTCAAATATTTAGAGACAATTTCAGTTAATCAACATGCTCTTCAAAAAATATGGAAAAGGTCATACAAATTACTATTCAATTTGGAAAGAGCATTTGCATTAAAGAAAAAAAAACACACACACCATAAAGAAAACCAGGAAGATGCAAATCTTAGTGGAGTGCAGTAACTGTGAAGTTAAAATTAATTAGGATATGAGATAACAAGTATCTTTAAAAAGATGCAAAGTACAATTTCCAGTAAAATGTATGAACCAAGTGTTTAATCTGTCTCTTCAGTTAGTATATAGGTTGGGATTGGAAGCTCACTTTTTTCAATTAACAGAAAGAAAAGCTGTTCAATACAATTCAATTGGTTTACCATGCATTGCCGGTAAACCTAGTCAATTGATTATCTGCATCTCCCAAATAGTTTCACTCATTCATTAGTGGTAATTGCTGCTCATTAGTGAAAAAAAGTGTAATCGATGCATTAACATCACAGAAATACCAACACAAATCCTGATGTCCCCAGTGCAGCATTTGTGTAAGGCCTCCTCCCTTGGCACTTCACTAGGTATTCTTATTAACTGATAACATTTGCTACAATTTAGGCTAAAAATTGTTTTCTTTGTAACATCTCTTATGTCACATGACTATAAATTTCTGAAATATTTCTTTCAGTCCTGTTTGGAGCAGAAATTTTTGGGGCACATATAAGACTATTCCAGTGGTCCAGAAGGCAGTGCTTAGGCATTATAAATATATAGAGAGAGAGACACACACACATACATATATATGTATATTTATATTTTCATAATTAATTTAATGGTGGTATTTATCGTTTCCCATAGACTTGAAATGTTTCAGTAGAGAAAGTTGAACAAGGTACAATTTGGCTGACGAGGAAAGATTTATTGTGATTGGATTTATTCACTTTTTTCCTCTTCATTGCAGTTTCTCTGAGCTGCTCCATAGCAGAGCTATTGCTGACATTAGGCTATTTCATTAATTTAAAAGGCTTTTGCCTCATTTCATATATGAATATTTTGAATATATAAAAATAAGATTGTATTGTTTGTTGTCTTTATACAGGTCTTATGAGATCACAGGAGTTCTTTATCCACCGGAGTTTTTCACTGGAATCTTACTATAAACTGGTATAGGGACAATATTTTGATACTGAATAAAAATATATAGTAAATAAAAGTTATTTTTGACAGTAAGTAAAGGAAATTCTAAACTCAAAAAAAAATTTCTGGGCAATCTTGAATTTGTAGGTCTTGCAAGGTACTTATGTCCTGAGATGACTTTTATATCAAAATAAACCAGCTTTGTTGTAAATCAAATTATTTAATTTAATTCTTAAATAAAAAGATAAGTAGCTAAAATTTTCTAGAAGCTTCATAATTAACTTCTTAGATAAGGAGTTATTGTGGTTGACCTTTTCTTTTTTTAATAAAAGGCAATAGATTAATACACAGAAACCAGAGGTTTTAATTAAAAATGAATATACACAGCTTCAACTATGAGGGTTTTTTTAATGTTTTCTTTAAGACCAGAATCTTTGTGGACTTGTCAAAAATCTTTGTAACTAAATCATCATAATTAGTTGGTATAAGATATAAGCATCCTATTTTTCTCTAAAAATAAGAAGCATATAAGGTTATTACAAATCTGGTTAGACATTTGGTAATTTTAACAGTAGGCAACGATCTCATTCAGAAAGCTTGAAATAAATTCATATAGTATTTCAAAATAAGTTACGCATTACATGTGGAGAACAGTCACCCATAATAAAGCCGAGTGTCTAGATTTTTAAGCTAAGCAGATGGATGTTTTCACACAAGGCAACTTAGAAGACATTAGATTAGATCCTCCTGGATACCTACAAAACTTCACTGCTGTTTTGCCTTCAGGGGTATTTATGGATTAGGAGAGAAACAACTGTAATAGTAGACAATTAGAATAAGATACACTAAGGTGTCACATTGTACCACTGTGTCTTGGACATACATATGTACATGAGCTACTTAGTCCATGTTTTGATTTTTACTAGAAAAGAAAGAGCTTCATATTTTTCTGAAGAGAGATGTTTGACATCATTCTTTATTATGTTTCTGCTAAACCTGAGAGGCTTTCTAAGTACTTCCTTCCCCCGAGAAAACCCAATGGCTTTTTGAACTTTTCTCAGGAAACGTGCTACTTGTTTTGATTGTGTTATGGATGAGCTTT
>VWZD01008768.1:854767-929877 GCA_013396695.1 Sakesphorus luctuosus
TTAGTCATGGAATTATATTGCCAGAGGAGATTTAGCACAGAGGAATAGGAACATTAAAGAAAGACTGTCAGAGAGGTATGTTGTGTGTGTATAAAACCCTAATAATGCCTACTGCAAAAATCCTGGTGTTCAGCCCAGCATTATGCAGCTCCAGTCTTTCTAAAAGACAAACCGATGTTTATCCGCATCAGGTGCATGTTATTCAACCTCTGTTGATTGATAGCAACACATTTACTGAATTTGCAAAGATGTAAACAGATATCTGTTGCATTTCAGCATTGTAAGAATTGTGACCAGGATGTATGTGGGAAGCTCTGAGAAATCAAGTTTTCCCTGTTTCTTGAAATCCTCCCTTCCTGTCTTTAATAATTTCATCCCTACTCTAGCTAATTCCCTGAAATAGAAGAACGTTTGCATGTGTTTCTTCACTGGTTATCTGAAAATTTTTATTCTTAGGCTCTCTGGAAGTGTAATTTAAAAAAAAAAAAAAAGGCACCAAACCAAATGCCTCTGGACATGAATTTAAACCTTGAGATTCCTTCATCTCATGTGTTTCTGCTCCATTATTCATAGGAGAGGGCTTTCTATCACTTGTACCTAGCCAGCCACAAACTTATTTTGTCAATTTTAACCCATTTCATATTAAAGATTCATGAACAAGATTTGAATTTTCTTTAACCATTGTGGAAGCTTTGGGAAAATCCCACCATGTGTGCGTAATTGCACACATAGACCACAAGAACTGAAACAAGACAGTTGAGGTAGCGATGGGATTCAGCAGAACTTACAGACTTTCAAAGCACTCTGATTTTCAGCTGATTCCTCTGTTCTGTTTCCTTCCTCAGACACTCTGGAACAGTTTCCTGATAGTAAGCCAGCACTAAGCTAGAAAGTGTAGAAGGGTGGGCTTTGATCCAAGGTAAATTTTGATCTTACATCCAAAGATGTTTCACTTGGTTTTCTGATACTGGCTGTGAGTTGTAAAATTTCAGAAATTAATTTTTCAGAGTTTCTTTCAGAAGCATCTGCAAAGTTCCTTTTCTGCTTCAGGGCTATGGTTTTTCTCTACATAGCAGTAAAATGATGGCAGCCTTCACTGCAGTTTGCTTGGCTTTTACTTGAAGAATAAAACTTAAGGACTCTTGTGGAAAAAATCCCCTTATCTTTCTCTACCATTTAAAACATTGCTTTTTCTGTGAGAAAGACTTGAGTGTGGAATCAGTGAATAGCCTCTCTCTATCCTGTTTGCAGACCTTTTGAAGGCAAGAGGGCAGTTTCATATAATTGTACTACTAAAAATAATTGAATTTCTTCAGTGATTTGGCCTTGGTTACTATAAATAAGTCTTGGATATCAGAGGTAGTTTTAACAATGTCAACCAATGAAAGAAACCTATTTCAAGGAAGTGGGAAGTTTCCTACTGATGTAGCACACTGTTTCATCAGTACTTGCAGTGAGTATTTAACAGAATTTTAAAATTAGTAAACATAGTAAAAATAGTAAGTAAACAGCCCTTACATAAAAGGTTTCTTTTAAATAGAAATGATATTCTGATTACTTGAAGTACTTTTCTGTTTTCTGTGTTTGAAAGGGGTTCACTTCCAAATTTCACTTATTTAGTATATAGATTATGTAGGGAGTCCTGGTAAGTGTTTAACCCGAGTTCTCTTTATGTGTTTAAATTTAGGGGCCTTCCAGAAGGAAAATTTTACTTCGAGAGTATTTTGTACTTGAACTGGATATAGCTGAGAATGATTACACAGACTGAATTTTGTCAAGCTACAAATGTACTGCAATACCCCTAAATTATTTCCCACTGACTCTCCTATGCTTTTGAATCCACTGAAGCTGAAATACACACTTTAACACAGTCAATCACTAAAGTTCAACATCCCATAAATGACCTCAATGAGTAGATGAATTTAAAGGCATCCACCTGATGGAGGTGTCAGTCATGGCTCTCTCTGTATGTACAAGTAACATGTGTCAGAAATCATTGCAGGACATAGTTTGGCTATGAAAGTTATGAAAATTTAGGCTGATTTTAGAGTACCTAGAGTATAATACTGTTTTTATCAAAAGGTTAAAATGAAATGAGACAAATTAGGGGAGGAATGACTCAGTATGTCATTTCATAACGAGATAACTAACAGTAAGACCTGAGGAGCATAAATACATGGTATATTCAGAGAGCATCCTGGTCAGCATTTCTATATCCCTTCAGAATGTCTCATTAGAGGATTCATAACCCTTTGCCTCAAAAAGCATTTGCTTTCTGCAAATATTGCAGTTGCTTCTGTGAAAATACTCTTATTGAGCTGAAATCTGTCATTTCCCAGCAGAGGCATGATCAGTGAAGGCTTTGCTTAATTGGGATGCGTAGGTGGTTGTTGATTCTCTTGTCCGTATTTTCTAAGGTCTAATTCTGAATTATTGGAACATTTGATGTTCCATGTGCCAGTTAAGAATACCTGGAAACGGATTTTTTGTTCACTAACAGCTTTTTGAGGCAAAATATGAGGGCAGCTCACATCTGAATGACAGTTCTTGTTCCAGCCAATGTATAGTAATGGCAGGTTATGCACGTTCTGGTTTTATTCTGCTATGACTGTTTAGTTTTCAGGGAAATTTTCTTGCATGTTGCCAAGTAGACCAGAATCAGTCCCACCATTTCTATCAATTCTTGCTCTACCCCGCACAAGAGTCCCCATAGGAAGTTTTCCCTGAATAATGCATCTAAAATAATTCTTACCTGTTTCCAAATCCAAAATGAGTCTAAATAAGGTAGAAATACTCAGCTTTTAATAAAAGCTACAAATGAGAAGAATTAGGGGTTGAGAAATGTCTATCTGGAAGGTTTTTGAATGTGGTTCTTGGCTATTAACATAGTATAAACATATTTCTTGTATATACAGCATGCATAAACAAAATGGTTTAGAGGCATCTAAGCTGAGATTGGATGTCTCCTTTATTGTTAGCAGGAATCTGTAAATCCTTACCTTTTTAATGATACTTTATTAAATTCATTTATCTTAGTTCATAACTACCATTTTTGCATATCACCTCTGCCTTCTCTGACAATATTGGGAAAATAGAAATTGATAATGGCAGTATGTTGGCAACTTGATGCATTATGTGCTTTCTGATTGTTTCTTAGAGTAGATGTAAGATGTATACCACTAAGGTGATGAGTGAGAAAGAGTAATCTGAAGGAATCTCCTCTCTAGTCCTGCTCAGAAAAGCAAAACAGATAGGAGCTGTCAAAGAGGATGTATGAAGAGCAACATGGAAAGGCAATACATTTTGCTTGGGTTTTGCAACACTGACAGCAAAGGAAAAATTCACAGACAGTTACAATGTGCAATTATTTTACCTGGCTGCTTTCCTGATAATTTTGCAAACTGGATTTTTCCTGAATTAATGACATAACTGTCTAAAGGTGCTGGGAAATAAGAAGGCACCTCACTTTAAAAGATGAGTAACTTCAGCTACAGGGGAGAGAACAATGAGAGGCAGAGGCAGCAGGCTGGCCAGCAGGGAAGCCTTTTTGTGTGGAATTTCAGTTGCTGTCATAAAGGCATCTCCATGATCTCTCACACCTTGTCCATGGCCTTGGGATTGTAAGCAGCACTGTCTTCTGCAGTGTGTTCTTTGGTGTTCTTTCACCTTCTGCTTTCGTGCCATGGCAGAGCAGCAGCTGTTGCCTCCTGTCTCCCCCTCGGCCTGCCCTTGGTCGCTCAGCGCTACCCAAGCTCTTCAAAATACATCTCTCCCAGGCAGGGAAGAAAACTGGGTCACACGCAAGCCCAAGTAGGCCAAGTTATTGCTATTCAACTGCTTTTGTTTGAGTTCTGTTCAGCCTCTTCAAGTCTGCTTATTCTTTTCATTAAGCCACACTCAGAGCTGTGATGTTTCAGCAGTGTTTGTTCAAAGCTCAGCACTCGTTTGGCCCCATAGCTATGAGCTGTCCATCATGACTGCCACAGAAAGTAATGGGAATGTTTTTAAAAGATGTGAAGCTGAGGGATACAGAAAGGGCTGTCATTTAAAACATGAGTCAGACAACACTTGGCCATTACTGCTTTGCAAAGTGAGCTTTGTCTTAAAATGTTGTGATAAACCAGAGGAAGTGCTTACTTCTGGGACAGTGTTTCCATTTGCAGTTTTTAGATATAAATCATGACCAGAAATGTTACAAACGTTACAGAGCATGTCAAAAGCTGCCCTGTGCTGCCAGAATCACTATTGTGTATGACAGCTCCTGGCTTGTTAGACCCAACCAGGCAGTTTGTGTAGAAATGTTTATTACTGGTACCACCAGTCAGGCTTCAGTTGAAAATGTCTGATACTGGTATAATACATCCTTCAGCTTGCCATGCAGTGATTTTGTAAAGCTGCTGCCTTTCGTGCCGTCATAAAATAACTCAGGAGCTCTCTGGTCAGCTGACTGGCTGCCAAAAACCTCCAGTGACTGTCCTGCTCTGCTCTTTACTGGTGTAGCCAGTGTGTGTAGTTTTGGTCACCACAAGCTATAAAGCTATTCTAGACCATCCAAAGGAGGGTTATGAAGATGGTGGAAGGCCTTGAGGGGAAGCCATATGAGGAGCAGGTGAAGGAACTTGGTCTACTCAGCCTGGGGAAGAGGAGACTGAGGGGAGACCTCATTGCAGTCTACAGCTTCTTTGTGAGGGGCAGGCTCTTCTCTCTGGTGACCAGTGAGAGGACTTGAGGGAATATGTGAGGGGAGTTTTACATTGAATATTAGGTAAAAAATTTTCGCCTAGGGGGTGGCTGGGCAGTGAAACAGGCTCCCCAGGGCAGTGGTCACAGCACCAATCCTGCCAGAGTTCCAGAAGCATTTGGGCAATAGTCTCGGGCACATGGTGTGACTCTTGGGGATGGTCCCATGTAGGGCCAGGAGATGGGCTCGTGAGTCTTGTGGGTCGCTTCCAACTCGGATGTTGTATGATTCTGTGATTCCAGGAATGGACCCTTCACAGGCTCATTGGACAGCCTGGTTCACACCCAGCTGCCCTCATAGGGAGAAGTTTTTTCCTTATACCCAGAGGGAAACTCTCAATTACTGTTTATCTTGTCCTCCTGGCTCCATCTTGTCATTAACCTCCTAGGGGTCAGAGATAATTTGATATTTGTTTTGGTTTTTTAAGTCACTTTCAACTTTAAAGTCATTGTGTGTGTCACTCTGAAATTATTTTTCCTAATATTGAGTTTAATTTCTTATTCTTCTATAGATTATAAGAAATTGTGTAACACTGTGTGGTTTTGGGTAACCATGCATCCCTTTGAAGTGGCCAGTTTATGGATTTTTTCTGACAATTACTATGTTTTACACTTGGAAAAAAATAAGCCCATGTAAGAGATTTTTAAATTTAAAATACTATTAGTAAAAAATATATTTGTGTATTTCTGATAATGGAGAGAGTGGACAAAGTTTATTCTTTCCTGAAGGATAATACAAAGTTTTCCATACCTTGTGCATGTATATGCTTGCCCTTAAAAATGTGCTTGCATCCTTTTGAGCTACAACTTGTAAGTGTTTAAAATTCATCTAAATGTATTAATTTAGAGAGATTGGACTACATATATTGGGTTTTAGTTTTGGAAGGCCAGAAAGAGGAGTACAAGAATAAGTAAAACTGTATTTTCAGGTACTTTAAGAACTTTCTTTTAACTAGAAACACAATTAGGATGTATTATTGATGTTATGCAATATGTCGGTTGGGTTTTTTTAATCCCCTTCTTCAATCCTTCTGAAGCACAGAACTGTGGTAAGACTTGCACTGCAGCAGCCCCAGCAGTGCCATTCACATAGGAATTGGCATTTGAGCAGCCTGGCTTTGCCAGCTTGCTGCCTACCTGCAGCCACTGCCAAGCGCATGTAGCAGATCCCTCCCCGTGGGCGAGCGCTGGGAGCGCCCTGCGAGACATTCTGTGGGCTAAAGGCTTGGTTGTGTCTCAGCACTGCTGCTCACATGAGCAGACTAAGCATCTGCCATTGCTCAGTATGAACAACTGGATGTTATCCCTCTTGTTGGCAAAAAGCCTCTGGAGGATTAAAGGAGTGTAGCTGCTTACAGCCACCATGGTTCCTTTTCTATCTCTGCCAGCACAGTCTGATGTTCTCTGATCATTTATCCAGCCTGGACTTGAGTGTTGTAGTCATTATGGTTGGCAAACATGTACTTGCTGTGACTGGGGGCCTGACTGACAGGAATATTTCATGACAGGGTGAGAGAGATGCCACCGCACCTGTAGAGATGAGGGACAGAGCACGCCAAGCCACATCTGTCTCCAAGGTCCACTGGCTCATGGAGTATGCAAGGAAAATCAACAGAACGAGTAATGCGCACACAAGTGTACAGTCCTTTAGTCCTCCATGTCTGGAAACTTTGAGTGGGGATGGCTTCAAGGGGAACACAGAGGGATGCTGCTCTGTGTGAGGAAGGACATTTCAGTCTTTCCGTGTTGTCATGTCCATCCCTGGTCACTGGCTTGTGAGAAGCCAGGTCAAGGAGGTGGAGCTAGGAACAAAAAGAAGGCAATACATAAGTATGAAGCCCTGTGCCTGCAGAGTCTGTTTGGAAACTGTCGTACTTGAGTAGCAACACAGTGTCCCCTGGCACATCTATCAGCACCTCACTAAACCCTTGTCCTTATCCTCTGTGCCCTCACCCTCCAGAGCCTTCCTAGGCAGAGCACCACGTTTCTGTTTTGGTGTATGAAAACTAAAAAATATTTCAAGTTATTACCCATCATTTTCTGTGGTTTTCCTGTCACTGCTCACACCATATTTTTGTTAAAAAAAAAAAATCTATAAATGCACCCTGTTTAAAGCAGCAGCAGTCAAAAGAGATGGCACTTAATTATTATATTGCTTGACTTGTTCTGAGCTCCTGACAATGTAGCCATCAACAATAACTGTCAAATACACTTTGGCAGCTTTGCTGTTAGCTTGAGATTTGAGTAGAATGTTCAATACCAGCAAGCAAGCAAGATACAGGGAGAAATTCCAGTGGCAGGGCTTATTTGATAATAGAAATGCAAGCTCTGAGATCAAATATCAGCTGGGAAATTAAGATGTTATTATATTGCGTGTTAGTGATGTTTTGGATCTTAGGAGTAACAACCCTCACCGGCTAAGGAATTACTAAGGCAGAATTAAAGAATGCTATTGCTTTATAAAGCCATAATATTTTTATGTAATAAACTTCTCAGAAATTATCTTTATAGATTTACATATAAAATGATTATGTCACTTATCCATTTCCTATTCCACTTAATGGTCTTTGGAGTAGTCCCTGTATATATGTCTACATCTTAAGAAACCTTAATAAACTTTACAATAACTCATGCAGTTTGTGTCTAAATGTCCTTCATTCTGCTTCCTCCATTTACCAGCAGAAAGTATGGCTGAACAAGAGCTTTGCCAGAGATGGAAGACTACATGTGGAAATAAAAACCACTGGAAAAAAGGACAAAAACACCAAAACAAAATCCTTCTGGAAAAAAATGTTATTTACTTTAAAAAAAATCATGCTAGAATTGTAATATTTTCCAATCCTTAAGCTTTTGTAGTTTATGCTTTGAAGCTTTTTGTATGTCTGTGAAAGACTGGGAGCTTTTTTCTCTACAGTGTAGAAAATATTGCAAAATTCTTTCTTCAGTTGACAGGGGGTTACATTCAGACTTTGTAATGTACTAGAGTTATGTGAATTTTCTTACCTAAATTTCAAAGGGTTTCAAAGGCAGTATATGAGAACAGCCAGCAGTGCTGTCAACACAAAGGTGGCTGGAACTTTGCAGGCTCTGGTTGGTGTTTGGCTGTGAAACTAAATTATTAGTATCTTGCACACCCTCCTTGTCTGCTGTCTTACCATGATCCTGTCACTGACTGTGGTCTGATGGTGAAAGACCTTGTTTAAGGGGCTGAATTTGCATCCCTTGGACCTGGAGCAGAAGCTGGAGGTACTTGGAGCTGTGATACTCAGTAATCAGAAGTGACATAAAGAGTAAGAGTTAATGGTAGATCAAGATGAAGTTTTAGATATCAGCTAAGAGGTTTCAGTACCTAACATGTAAATGGGTTTAACTGTTAGTTCACTAATGGTGTTAACTACTTAGCAACAACTGCAGCATCAGAGTGTTACCAACATTATTTTCATACTGAATCCGAAATACAACACTGTACCATCTCCTGGGAAGAAAATTAACTCTGTCCCAGGCAAAACCAGTACAAGTAGCTGTTAGTTTTAGCTATTGATTCAGTACTGAGCTTCTAGCAAGCAATGGTGCTATACAGAGATTGTGCACCACCTAAACTTGTAGAGCATTGAAAAGGTTTAAAACCCTTCCACCGTTCCACTGGAATTTTCTTTCAGTGTATTTTTGTGGTTGGATTCTTTCACTCCTGCTGTAACCAGAGGCAACACTAGACATTGCTGTGTAAGGTTAGCCTCTCTTTTTTCTTTCTTTTTTTTTTTTGTTTGTTTGTTTGTTTGGGGATTTATTTTTTGGTTTGGTTTGGTTTTACAGAGTGTATGGCTTATTTCACTTGAGGGGATCTTTGTTCATTATTTTTTGATTGAGACTTCTCTTTTCACTCACCAACCTAAAACTGAGAGCTCAAACTCAGATTTCCAGCACGTGCCTCTGCATCCCTTTTCATGACGAGTCTACAATGCTATGCTTAATTCGTTGCTTAATTTTCAATATTTCATGCAAAACTAGTGCCAAAGCAACTTAATGTTGTAGAATTAAGTGCTCAGAACAGGCCAGTCAGGCAGGTTGGGCGCTCATCCCTTGCTTTTCTGCCTTCTGTGTACACAGAAAATGGTCTTACTGGTGTTGAATACCAATAGTCTAACAATATATAATGTCATACAATTGTAATATATAATAGACTATATCTATTTCACTTTACTTTCATTAAAGTCCTTCTGCTGTGGGCATTGCACTAGTAGAAGAAAATATATTTTGTTCATCTTTGTTACAATCAGAATTATCAAATGGTTCTTCCCAAGAGAGAATCACTGTCAAAACTATGAAATGCTTTATGAACTTTCACCAGCATAAGTCAGCCTGCTCTGATTCCAGCTTGAAATGGGAATCTCTGCAATTAACCTTGACTCTGTCCTTTCCAGAAACTATGGCAGATACAAACTTCCTCTTCTGATCTGTGAACCCAAGTGTCTTGAATCTCTTTTAAATGGGATATTCTACCCAGACAGAAAAAATCTCAGGAAGAAAACTCAATATCTAATAAAAGTAGCTGAGAATTAGAATAAAGCATGGTATTTTATGTGAAGCAATCCATATGCTCTTAAAGATGTTGAAATAGAATTATCTGGGGCGGGTTTATCTATTTCATGTGTTTGCAAAGACTTCATTCCTTTTGAGGTTAATATGTTAATATTGCACTTTATCACATTAATCACTGAAATGGAAGAGGCAATATTCTTGTGGTTACAGAAAGAACAAGGGGCTTCACTTACCCAAGGTCAAAGAAGAAATTTGTGAACTGTCTCTTGTAGCATTTCAGCTGTTTCATTCTGCCTTAGCACAAGTTACAGCATATGGTGGAGAATCTGTGCAGTAGTTTTTTTGCAAGTGAAAGAACAGAGAAAACTCTTGGGAGAGTTGAATGTCTGATGCTGAGGCAATCACAGATTTTGTGGAACATGCAGGCTTTTTTTATTCTCTTCATGAATTAAATTTAGAATGCTGTATATGGTTCAGTACTTGTCACAGATAAATCTCAGTATATTGAGAAATATGCTTGAGCTACTCCATTACCTTTTAACTTATGGGAATCCATATTTTATTGGGAATCTTGATGTTGTATATGAGGTTTCCATGTAGTCCTCTTCCATTGTTGTATATGGGACTTTGAGGGTGGAGGACAAAAATGAGAGTGTAAGTGTCAAATGGTACTATTGAAGTGATTTCAGAAGTGAGGTTCTGGTTCTGCAGGACATTCCAATTCCATGTGGCATGCTGAGGAAAGGCATGGGCAGAGAATGAAGGGAATTGCAAAAGCAGGGCAGTGAGGTCACAGCAGAGGTCACAGTGCCCACTTTGCTGCACCTGCATAGCTCAGTTTTTGCATAGGGACAGAAAAAACCCAAAACAAAATACCCCGCCTGCATGCTGTCTTGTCATTTATTGAAGAAAAACTGTTATTATATTCTGTCCATTGGGTCATCAATGGCAGGGATGGAGAAATATTATTTTCATGAGTTTTCCTTGACATTTGCTTATTGGATAAAGCACATGAAAAGCTATTGGATTTCAGAAATACCAATGACAAGATACAGCGCTTTCCATATTAATTTTATAGCATGTTGTTACTTGGCAGTAATGCCCTTGGTCCTCTTGGGGAAGGGAGTGAGGAAGGTAAGGGGATGCCGAATGCTCCAAGGGTTTGTGCTTTTGGGGCTGAGAATGAAAACTTCAGCATAAGAATTAATCTGTGCATTTATTCATTTTTTAGGTTTGGGATTTTTTTATAGTCCAAAGGTTAATTAATGCATTTGTATGGCAAATGTCATAATTTCTCAGTTGCTCAGGCTCACTTTGAGTAGTCAATAATTAATCTCTGTGATGCTTGTGACCATTTTGAGATTTTATTCAACAGCCATTAAAATTATCACAAAAGGGAAAGGTATTATTTGTGTTTTGTTATTGTTTTGCATAGGCCACATGCACAATGCTGTTCTTCATATGTGAAATCTCTTTCAAATATATTTCAACTGAAAATACACAGTAGAGCTAGAGGATCCAGTGAGTATGGCTGGTAATAATATTGTGGGTTTAGGTCCCAACAAAGCCTAACATAATCTGTTTTAATTAGCTGATTTTTTTTCTCTATAATATGGTTACATACTCAAGGACCAGTATTCTTCCTTTTAAAATAAACTCACAAAGATGAGGCAAGTTTCAGCTTCTATACACACAAAAAAAGTACGATATGCTTTAGAAATAACAATCATAAGAAGAATGTATCTGTTCTACACTTTTTAATTCTCCAAAGATGCATGTCTGTGCTTCAGTGGGTCTTTCCATATGCATAAAGTGGATAGATCACAGCCTTTAAGAGTAAATTTTAAAGAGCAAGAGAATTAAAAAACCTGAAGCCTTCCATGGGCAAATATGTGAAATAAGCCAGAAAAATTTGTAGCATGGTGGAAAATAAGAAAGAATCAATAGCATAAATTGCAATGGGCTGGACGTGTAACAGGGCACACAGTGATCAGGGACTTTTCTATGGGAACCCATTTTAATGGACTTTCAACAGGCTCCATGTCCCATGTGAGTTTCTCTTATCTTTATGTTCTGAGAAGACTTTTCTTTCCATAATTTTTATTAAATTAATAGCCTGCATCTAAACAGTCTACTATGTTACTTTTCAGCACTGCAGTCATGTTTATCTCGGTATAGGTTGTGTATTTTTTGTCACTTGAATACTTGGTGGAATTCACATTCTGTAGTCTGAATCCTCAGATGGATTATCCAGGAATATCCATGGCAGTTTATATTTTAGTTTCTAGCAGAAATATTTTCTTGGCTGCTCATTAAATGAGGAATCCTTTCCCCAGAGTATTTATTTCAATAGATTGTAATTGAGGTGATGTACTTCACAAGGAATATATGAATATATGTGAATAAAGAGAGAGTAATAATTTCAGTCACGCTTTATATTACCTTGAGAAGTTAGTTCCAGTATGTAAATACGTGTATGCACAAGTTGATGCACATCTTGAGTGAAAGAGAAGGAATTTGCAATTCTCTTTTCTACAGTTTCCGTTCTGTGAGAGCTGAAATGCTTTGCAGTACTGAGCTATCGCCGTCTGCCTGTTTCAGGCGCTATTTGGTGCTCCTTGGCCAGAGAGGATCTCAGCTCTGCTACGTGTGTTTAGCACAGAACTGATGTTAAATCAAGGCAACCATGAGGAGGCCTTCAAAGTCTGCAGAGAAAGGCAGATTACATGGCTGTCAGTAACAAGGTGATTTTTAAATGAAGCCAGTGTGGAAGATTAGAGAACGGAAAATTGCCTGACTGTTTATATTTAAAAATGTTGGCATCCAATGCATAAATACAGACTTAAAGGATATAAAAAAATGAGCGAAGGTGTCTAAGAAATGGTGTACATTTAATCAATAAGTACTTTAAATATGCACTGTATGAAGTAAACAGAAAAAGATTGATCAGCATGTGTTGAAAGCTAGTGACAGGGACTAATCTCACTACACAAAAGACTTAAATCTTCACATAGTTGTTGGAGCAAGATAATATTGTCTGGTCTCTGAATTGCTTTTATCTTGGTAAGACTTATTCCAAAGCATCTTTAACAAGACAGTGATCACTACTGAGGACTGGCAAAAGAGCATAGCTGCATTAAACTCTCCATTTCTCAAAAAGAATAGCAAAATACTAATAATAAAAAATATTTTATGAAGTCTTATGTTGAAAGAAAAGCAAAATTAAGCCTGTTTTCATGCGTTACTTAAATCACTTTCTTTCAATAATTAGTGGGGATTGTTTAATTATATGGAATGTTGAAGTGAAATTGCAGTTCATAATCAAGTATGTTTTCGTTGTGGCTTAGGCTGTAGGGTCCAAAATCAGTATTCAGGCAGAACAGGTTAACGGTTGCTGAACTGTAGAATTCTTTAATTATTTTCAGTGTGAGTCACCTCAACATATGAATTCAAAATTTATAGGATCAGTCCTTTGTGTATTGTAGTGGAAATGGAAGGTGGGTAATTGTGTTTACACATGCTAGTAAAAACAAACAAACAAACAAACCAAAACAAAAGAGGAAATTAAAACATTTAGTTCATTGCCAGTGAGGATTTACTGTTTTGTACATGCCAATGAGGAATGGGCCTAAAGCTCTACTGGAATCAGTTTTACTGCAATGTGAACAGGATTTTCTCCTGAACTACAACATTTCCAGTTATACTTCAGACAGATAAAAAGTTTGTTTCTTTTTATTTTTAAGACAGTATTACAAAACTACAACCTGTAGAATTTCAAATTTAAATGAGGGGAAATTGTCAACAGAAGCTGAGGATATTTTGTACCTTAGAAATGGCTTCTGTATCACTGAAGTGTTCTTTGAGTGAGCAAGTAGAGAAGTAAGTAAAAAAAAAAAGATTCGGTACTTGCATTTTTATTTTTAGTAGCTTACAAAAAACCAGCTGTGACTTATAAGAGACAAATGACTGTATTTAAGGTTCCAAATCTTTAATAACAACACTGTGATGTTCATTCTTGAGAAATTAATAATTAGTAATGATTAGGACACTATGCATCATCTTTAGTCATTACAACACTAGGTAGCATTTGATTGATGCTCTTATTAGGTGTAGATTTCTTGTTAGTATTTGCCTAAATTCACCTTGGTGTTGTCCCACAGTATTTGTCGTGAATCTGAGATTTATTAACTTGGAGTTATTGCCACCTACTTGACCTATGTGTCTGGTATTCATGTTGATGGGTGGGTCTGCACTGAAGATCTCTAACCCAGAAAGGAAATGCAGGTTTGTCAGTGCACGGTGCTTGTCCTGTACTTTGAGAATGCTACATGTTGGCTTTCTGCCTGAAATATGTGAATGAAAATACTGGTTCGTATCTTACGTGTTTAGAGAAGCCGATCTTAAAAAATAACAATCTGTTTAGCATGTTAGCATTTTGAACTTAAAAAATAGTTGAAATAATAAAAATAAAATATAATACTTCAGGAGCTGTTGATGAATTGTGTGAATCTCCAGTTGTTTATCAGCTTCTTTCTGATGTCATGAATGAGTGTTTTCCTTATATTCTTAGCTATTTTCTTTTTCTTTTTAACTTTTATTCTGTCCTGTTTTAAAATGAACTAGAATATTATGAGATTTATAAAGAAAATTTGTTTATAAAAACCAGATGCCTATCAAAGCAATATCTGGTGCAAAGTAGCAAAGTATTCATTGGGTTCTGTCCAAGTTCATTGAGTTAATTTTTTACTGTGGTATGTTGTACATAAGCTTCAAGTACAGGGAATGACATGGGACTAAGGCATTGTAATCATCACTCAAAAAAAAAAAATCCTTACATTTTTGGGGGAGCTAAAAAAGAACTCTGACTCTTATGGGGCATTGCAAGAGTTCTGGTGGTTCTTTCCTTAAGCCAGAAAAATTCCATAGTTGTAGGGCTCTTTATCCTATTGACTGTAGAATCTTTTTTTAATAAGCTGAAAAATGGCATGTGTGGCAGAGAAAATATTAAACTGTCCTGATTTTCATTATTATTATTATCTGTCATGTGTATTGGGGCCATTTTCTGAAATTTTTCTAGGAGGCCACAACCCTTTGAACCTTATTTAGATGAGAGGTTCAGAGGAGCATCCATTCTGCCGAGCAATTGGATGACACAGACCTCCAAATCTCTCCTATCTGTCCTTCACTAGTGAAAGCATGATGTTCACTTTGCCGAATCCTGTTTTCTGCTGCTTTCCTGACTCTCCCTTTTGCTGTTCACAGAGAGCGAAGAGGTGTACCAGCGCCAGGTGCTGTCCATTGCCTGCATCGTCTTTGGCATAGTCGTGGTGGGCATGCTCTGTGCAGCATTCTACTTCAAAGCAAAGTAAGAGCCTTCCTCTGGCCTGTTCTTTATTTCGCTTCTCTGCAGCTTTAGAGTTCTGCAGTTTCTCCCCTCTTTGGGAAGCTACTGTTTTCTCTGGTCAGGTAGTTCCCCATGGCTTTGATACATCCCCCCCAAAGGTAATCAGGAGTAATATATGATGTTCTTTCTATTTTCTGATATCAGGAAAGAATAAATTCTGTCATTTCCAGGTTGTTGGGTTTTTTAACAGCAATAATTTTGCGTCTTTTGCTATCAGTGCAATAATTGCTTCCGTCTTTTGAAAATGACAGCTTAAACAAACCATCTCCTTTTTACATTTCATTCCTGAAAGTCCCATTTATTTTGTATGCTGAAAACAAAAGTACAGTTAGAAATGCAGAAAGAAACAAGTTCTGCAGATATCTGCAACCAGTAGCTAATAGTTGTAAACTGTTAATGTGAATGCATAATGAGTATCTGTAATATAGAACCACTTTGACCTATCCAAGTGTGGTGAAATCACCGGTACTGCACTAGTTTCAAGACAAATACTGTGAATTCTACTCTTTTATTTTCCCAAGTGAAAATTATTTTATAATATTTATTGTTATGTGTGTAATTTGAGTTGCAAAAATCTCATAGCAATTACATGACTTGCTTATCAGTGCCACTGTATGTATAAGTATGTTCTGTATGGTTGTCATCCTTCATTCCTATTCCAGCTGGAGCTAAGGGGAGAACACCTCTTAATATAAGAAGTACCTACATAAGGCTGGTGAGGGTGGCTGAGTATCAAAAATGTGGAGGTTTGCACTGTTTAAAAGTCTGGATACTTATCTGAATCGCCTTTTCTAGAAATTATTTTAATGGCTAGGTAATCTGATGAGGACTCCTTTTTATTTAAAATAAATCTCAATTGACATTTCTATCAGGAAGGAAAAAGGGAAAAAAGTAAGAAGCTGGAAAGTCACCAGGTCTTTCTTCCCTCTTTTTCTTTTCCTCAAACTTCAGAGATAGTTTCTATGTGACTTGAGTGAAGATTTGACTGGTACATGTTTTTTTGCAGAACACTCCTACCTGTTCCAACTTCTCAGTAGATTTTCTTTAATTATTTTTTTGGACATCCGGTCATCAGTGATGTTGGCTGGGAAAGACAGACTGGCAGGGCAGTTCCTCTCTGCAGACTCTTTCATTGAAGTGTAATTTGTGAGAAGAGAGAGCCATTTGGGTACTGCATTAGAAATGTTGGTATGCATTTCAGATCTAGAGAAGAAAGAGCGAGAGATGATCCACCTGGAAAGGCTTGAGGGGTTTTGCTGAAGAAGAGAGATTCAGAAAGGGCAGAATGGGATTGTCAGTAGGAAGAACATGCAGTCAATGATTGAACATACTGTGAATAAAATGCCCCTCTGTTATCTGCGTGTGCCCCCCTTGGTTTTGCACTGGTGTAGGGAGTGGAGAGCTGGGCTGGAACCACTTTTCAAATACCATGACTTTGCCAAGGTGGTGAGGAGAGCTATGTCTGAAAATAATGAGTGGAAATAACACTTCAAAGATGAACTGGCAGGACAACAGTGCATCATAACTGAGGAGAAGGTGGGGGTGCTGGGTTTGGGATTTTATCTTCATCATAGATATGATAGTTGAGAGGTACTGGGAATAGTTGAAGTGTGCTTGTGACAGATTCTGGGAACTGAAGTTAGGGGAAAATAAGCACCTCTGGTTCAGTAAGGAGGTCTTATACAGTATCTGAACAGAGTAATGGTGAGATACCAATCAATCCCCAGCGCCCTGGCTGTGGCTCCATCTGGAACTGTCCAAAAAGTGAATAAGAGTGTCTAGTCTGGGTCTCACAGAGGCCACATAAAGTAGTATTGTAAGTGTGATATTGTCCAGTGTCTTAAGCCTGTAAAACCCAACAGATTTAAAGTGCCTCAGTGTTTATCACATGTTAGCTTTTAGTCAGCAGATTTTGGGGAGCTTCTTTCTCAGGCATATGTATCCTGACTATGCCTGAGCATAATCAAAACATTCCTCCTATATGGGGGATAATCCTTGGGTTTCTTTTGATGTATAAAAATTTAAAATATCTCTAATAGATACAGAAACTCTGAATAGTGCACCTGCTAAGAAAAACGTTTTCATGAAGACACTGACCCTCACTTTCTTAGTCTGACAATTCTATAATACCATCTACTAGAAAAGGCACTTCCTTTTACTCCATTGAATTAAAAGTCCTTTAAAATAGAATCAATCTGAGGAAGTTCAGGACTATAATTAAACTATGCCCTTCCAGTTATTCCTTTTAGGTTAATCAAGAAAGTGTTAGCAACAGATAAGAGTACAGTAATGGGCTGCCCTTTACAGTTTAGACTTTTATAAATGACTAGGGACTTCATATCTTGCTGAAGTTACAACACTTTATTGCCAAATAAGTCTAAAGTAGAACACATAAGGCCTCTTTGTTTTGAAAACAAAAATTATAAAATAAGTTTATTAATCAGTAACTTTGAATTATTAATAGTTTTTAGTTTTATAACTGTGCATCCTATGGCTTGGCAAAATGAATATGCAAAAACCTATTATTAATGTTAGGTTGCATGTACATAAAAGGAAATTAATGATTAGGTTCTTTTTTTTTCTCAGCAGACTACCTTCAGGAATGTTAAAGATTGCAGTAGTGAAGCTGAATATTCCAGTTTACTTACATATGTTTATATAAACAACTCTAAATCCAGGTTTTCTAAATAAATCCAAATTAGATTTCCAAAAATTGTTTTGTTATTTTCCTGATTAAATTCTGATAATTCCCAAAGTCTGATGCTGTGATCATGTTTCACTATAACGGTTTATACTCATGAAGTCTACACTCAGAAACCTCCTGGATGTTCCACGAGCATTCTGGAGACCAACATGCAAGTGGCTGAATTTCCAGCAGGACAGATG
Organism: Sakesphorus luctuosus; assembly: GCA_013396695.1. Taxonomy (NCBI): domain Eukaryota; kingdom Metazoa; phylum Chordata; class Aves; order Passeriformes; family Thamnophilidae; genus Sakesphorus; species Sakesphorus luctuosus. The sequence continues at coordinate 872,337 of VWZD01008768.1, forward strand.
AATAGTTATGTTTATTTCCTCAGCTTTATGTAATGTAGGTGTTCAGAAAATAGTTACTCATACAAACTCTAGAGTTGCTTTTATGCATCTCCACTGGAATTTTATTAGAAACCAGAGAGTTCATTTTGATGATTTACAAATTAAATTATTCAATTTCATTGGTTTCAAAAATAAGTAGAAATCAAAAATGTTTTTAAAAGAGATGTTTCAGATACAACTGACTAATTTAATTTGACATTTTAATCCTTCAGATTATATATCTATTCAGATTATTCCAATATTAACTTCAGAAGTTTTGGCTAAGGAAGAATTTTGAAAGTTTTAAGAAGCTTTTGTGTTTGAGAAATTATATCCTCGTCCACCTCCATGCATGTAAATTTTACTAATTATGAGGTTCTAGCTATACTCAAAACATTTCACTCGTATTTGTAATATGTTTATAATGTAAAATCATTTTTTTCATTTGCCATGCCATTTCAAAATACAGTGTAAATATAAAGCCTGGGAGATAAGTATACAGTCCAAGAGTTATTGATAGTTTATGACCTATATTCAAAAAACAAATACTTCTAAGTAGGTACTTACAGTTTGTGAATTGAAGCAAATGCTTACATTGTGACACACTGAGTCAAAACTAAGGAACTCGAAGGCAGAGAAAATTACATACACTTATTTTAATATATTAAAATCTATGTTGTTAAAATTGAATATCTGTACTGGGATACTTTTCATCTCCTGCTTAAATATTGAGGGAACTTGTCCTTTCTCATAGGCTCCCCCATTGACCACATAAGTAAGTCATTTTCCTCTGGTTTCTTATGCTTTCCTGCAGTAGACACAGGCTCCACTGTTAACAAGTTAAAATTACTTTTATTAATCAGTCAGTATCACATTCACTGGCCTGACTCAAGTAAGATGTTATCAAACTTGACAATGTCACAAAGCTTTCAGCAGCCAAATCACCAGAAATATTTCAAACTGTGGCTAAAGGTTCTTTGCTAAAATTTCAATTTCAGTATAGAAAGGCTGTATCTTATTTCTTATCAACACTTTCCTGAAATCACTTCCTTCTGAAATTTGGCTCTACCCCCACTGCTGTCCAAAAGCTGCTGGTGGTATAAAAACTGATGCTGCTGCTGGCAAGTCCTTGACCTTGCTGGGTAGTCTCCAGGTCTGGTTTAGGTTCACTGCTGGAGATGCATCTTCTGGGGAGAAAAAGGAAGGAAAGAATTAAAGTGGTATTGTGAAGTTATTTCTCATGATCGTTTAAAACTGATAGTCACAGACAATGTAGCTTATCAAAAGCTGATAAAAAGACCTTACATATATTTTGCTAACAGTTTTTGCCCAGCTAAGATACCTCTTTGCAGAAGATAAAAGTAATTTTTAAAGTTTTGCTGTCTCACATCCTTTATCATGTACAGAACTTAAAAACTCAGTTGGTCAATACAGTGTGTCAGAAACACAAAGTCTTTATTATCAGTGCACTTATCTCCTGAATAATGCAAGTGATTCATCTAGAAGTATTCCTGGCTCTGACATAGTGGATCCTAGTATAATATGTCAAAAACACAGCTTTAGATGCCATACTGGTGTTTTTTTCCAGGTTTAAGCATGAAAGCAAAAGCTGCTTTATACAAGATGGGTGATAGGTCAAACGTAGTCAGGTAGCAGAATTCTTTGATTCTTCATCATTTTTTATAGCCAACAGGGGCTAATGCCTGTTTTATTTGCCAGAATCTTTTTTTCCAAATCAGAGCAAAATGCTTTTTAATTATTCAGACCTACTTGCAAAGCTATTGTTAAATGTGTGATAGATGATCTTACAAAATTCTGCACTAAAACAACCAGCATGCTATTATGGTAATCTGAGAATAGAAGATATTTTAAAACAGAAGAGCTCTTTTTTCCCCTTTCATAAGCCTTGCCAAAAAACAGCCACTGCATTGAAATATTAGACACTGGTGAATTAGTTCTGCTGGCTCATCTAATACAGTGAAGTTTGGAACAAAAGGAACTGGTTATAAAAATATCATGGCTATAGTAGAGGATCAAGTTAGTTCTTTCTTACATGAATTTTATTTCTCTCTGCAGGAAACAAACAAAGCAAATTCATGAACAGCTGAAAGAAACACAGAATAGGAAAACCTACAGCCTAAATGCTTCCAGCATGATGGCAAAGTCGGAGTGTGTGGCACAAAGCCAAGTCCAGCTGCAAAATGTAAGTAATGCTGCCAGCTCCAGCACTTAATAGGCTGGCTGAGTTCCTGCTGCTGATGGCAGCACATCGTCATGCTGCTATTAGCATCTGAGCAATGGGAACAAGAATTCTCACCTCTTTCATAAAATGGTTTCTATCAGGCCTGTTAATGGAAAGCGGGAAATTTTTTCTGCCATTATTTCAATGGATCTTGGTACATTTTGTTCATGTTGTAGACTTTGCTGAGCCCCCCAGCTCTGCATCCAGCAGTGGCAATTACTGTTGTAGTTTCCAGCAATACCCTTAGCTCATATGCCCTGTTTAGAAGTGAAGTGGGGTCCTTAATCTTACATGATGTCAAGTCTTCCAATAGTTAATGAACCTGCGTGAAAAAATATGTAGATGTTTGTTAATTTAGAGTAAATTTAAAATGTAGAACTAAATTTTCTCATGTAAACTAGTGCCCAAGGGAAGACCATGCAGATGGTCTCATTTTTCTGTGTCTTTAGTTAAAGGGATTTAGATTACAGAAAGAAATTACTTTGTTCAATCTAAATTTGAAATTTATTTAATCATTTTGTGTATGTAGTTATATGTAAGTTAATATAATCTCACAATCATTAAATACATACAGCATATTTGAAATAAGGAACTTAAAACAAGTGATTTATTTAGCCCTGGATGCAAGGTATTTTCCAACACATGTCATCCTCTTCCCCCTTGGTCACACATTAAATTTTACTGTCTTACTGTGGGCAAAGTATTTGGGTGAACTGAGAAGGATCCTGGTAGCAATATAATAGGAAAATATAAAAGTTATATTAAAGCTTTTTTAAATTATTAACTTTTTTTAAAGTATCTTAGCATTGCTCAAAGGGATGACTACTTTATTTGCCAGATTCTGTCAAAATAGAGTGAGTTTAGCAAAAGTGAGACCTCGTGCCCAGTTAGCCACAGATGTTTCATTCCTGTATTACATCCAATTAATTTAGAGAAGAGTATAAACCTTTTAACCAATTTAGAGTAAGCAGAGCCTCCCTGCAATGACAGGGAAGTTGTCAGAGCATTGCTTGTGTTCACTGAAAGTTCTGTTTTGTAGGACCACCATTGTGGAACTCCTGTATATACTCATGATATGCTTTGTGATCAGGAAAAATACACCGTTTCAGGAAGGAAGACAGCTCCACTAAACTGACATCATCACAGTTTAGGGAACCTTTGCAGTTGTTTCTTTCAGTTCCTTCGGTCATATATTTTTTTCTAGCCTGAAAAAAGAAGCTCTTGGGAGCATTGTTGGGTTGTAATGATGGCAACCGTAGGTGAAGTTCAAGATCCTTTTGTTCTATTCAATAGAGTCAGCCTTGGTTAACACGAGGAAATTGTTTTTTGCCTTTTTCTCACTGTAATTCAGTGTAGTATTTTGTCAGCCCATCATTTCAATGAACTCTTTCTGAACTGTCTTCTGAACAGCTGACAAACACATCAACAATGTTTATTTCAGTCATTTTCTTTTGCCATAGCAGTAGCCATAATGACTGAAGTAGCAGTTTGTAGATTCTGGACATTAGAGATTAAAAGCCACCATTATATTTATTCTTTTAATCCAAATTTGCTTTTCAGTTTTTAATGCTGTTCAGACTGTCATTTTCAGTGCTGGCAATTAACACACCATTTTCTTGTTCTTGTGGCTGCTTGCAAGCAAGTGTTTTCTCCTTGCTGTTAATGCATTCTCCCTTTGGGAACAAAGATACTAAGGAAGAAAAACAGAATGACCTTGTGCAGGATATAGCATAACAGTGCAGGGTAATAATGGTTTCTATTGTTAGGAAGACTTTAGTGCAGGAATTCACGCAGGCAGCTCATGAAATATTTACACAACCTGGCAGATTGGAGGAGAAAAAAAGGGCAGGGGTATGGTGAGGCAGCAGAAAAGGAACTTTGCAAAGGTATTTCATAGGTATGACTGAGTGACTGCCCCTCAGAGCCCAGAGACCTACCCTGGGCGTATCTGCTGGGTGGGCTGGGCAGCAGGTGGGGCAGAGAGCTGTCCCGGGGCTCTGCTGCCTCCCTGCTGAGGGTTGCAGCTGGATGTGATCTCTGCCATTCCCATCTGCAGCTGCCGCCACAGGGGGCTGGGGAGAAATCTCAGTTCTCTTCATTTTCAGGAGCTAATAAATAAACTTAAATAAATTAAGGCAGTTATTTTCTGGAGGTTATTCCTCCAGGCTGGCATTTAGGTTTATGTAATCCTGGAAGCTGTTTCTTTTCCCACTCCTTGTGCTCCTCTTACAAGCAAGACAGTTTTCCCATTTATGTCACCTCTGTATCTTTCCCTAGAAGATTCTCCTGTACTTTTCCCTTGTCAGTTTTGAATAGACCTGGTGATGCTTTCAGGTTTTTCACAAAGCTCTTTCTTCTTCTGTAGAGAAGAATATATTCATGTAGACCTGAGAATAGTTGCGTAAGGATCCTTATTCTCGATGGCTATTCTGAAAGCCATCACCTTTTGACTCAGAGGTTGCTAGATTTAGTAAAGGATCCATTTATCTTTCCAAATGGTGTGTTCATCTCGAAGAGGTTTAACTTAATTCCCGAGACACAGGGTACAGCAGATAGTGTTTCAAGTGGTTTGTGGCTGTAAAGAGCTTGACCAATCTCAGTTAAGTATTTTTTCTTTCTCACTCGAGTGCTTTATATCTGCTCCATTCCTTTCCTCTGCTCAGTTGTGATCCTGAAGAGTGAGTTAAAGGGTCAGATTTTGTTAGGACAGCTGTGGTCTCTCTGGACTCCTGCTGCTCGTTGCTGGTAATTGTGCTCACCTGTAACAAGTCTGGTTCTCTCTGTAGCGCTTTCATTACTTTGTTACACGTCCAAATCAGAAGGAAAATCCTGTATACTATAATCAGGAGTCATAAATAACTGTTTGAACACAGCTCTTAGGATTTCCTGAATCTCACTCAAGTTCACTGATTTTCCCAAATGTTCTGGCAGCAACACACTTAGTTTCTTGCTAGGTTTCCTAGCCTCTTGGAGACTAATGCACTGGTAATCTTGCTATAAATCTTCAGCCAGGAAGAGATAGATGTGCCAGTTTTTAATTCAGGATCTTTGAGGTACGCAGGAAATTCAGATTTATTTTGCCTAATGCATGAAGCCTAGGGCTTCCAAGTATTCCATACCCCTTCCCAGAGAGATTATACTCTCTTCAAGGGATATTTAGACTGTGTTGCACAGGACAGCAGCAAACAGCTCAATCTCCTCATAAGCAAGCAAAGGAAATTGTCATTCCCAGAGACCCTCTCTGCACTCTCACACTCCATGTAGGAATGGGAGGAATTGGGGTGGCTCCTGATTGCTACCTCCTTTTTACACCTTGAGTAGAGAGTTTCTTTAAATTCTCACAACTTGAGAAATATTTCATGGGGGCGGGGGGGGGGGGGGGAGGGGGAAGGCAGCTGAAGCCATACCATTCGCTTAGTGATTCTTAGTATTGTTGTGGCTGTTTAAAGGGGCCTTTTTCACCTTTGTGGTTTTTAATACCTTCTCCCATGGTACCAAGTGGATCTATTAATTCCCCATCACTTTTCCTCTGAGGTGGCTAATACGCTTTTCATGCTGTACTGTGTGGCTTCACTTTTCACTGCACTTGTTTCTAATGGCTTTCAGTCACTAGCTCTGGGCTTCTAATATCCTTATAATGGATGAGGGGCATTGCTCTTTTTGTACCTTGTTGCTTTTTGTTGATAGTTGTATGAAATAAATTTCTTTTTAGTCAGTGTGTTAGAAATGCAATTAATATATGTTGAGCAACAGATACACTTAAGTCTTTTAAAGGACTACTCTGTGGTTTTACCTGAATTACAATTTACTTTATCAGCTAAGATCAAGAGCAAATTTCCCATTTCTATTTCACATAGATACCTAGGAAGAATAGCCAGAATAGACAAACATGAGGGGTTTTTGTCCTCTGTCTAGAGCTAGTGTTGGCAACAAAACATACAGAGCATATGGGAACAGCTGTGAGGATGTTAAATGTACCACCTGATGGGCTTTTGTGCAAGGTCAGCCCATCCAGGAAAATCACTGGTTCTTTTCCTCCTTGAGGTGACCTCTCTGAAAGTAATTTAAAGCTGACCCCTCTTTTTGAAATGGGATCCCCACATCACCTCTCTTCCAATGCCACATGACTTTGTAGACCTTTTATTATTGCTATTTTGGGAAACTCATTGAAGGGGAAGAGCTAAGTAAAGCCAGCAGGAGGGATGGGTATTTTGGTTTGTATAACACTAGGACAACAGTGTCAAGCTATTCTGCAGCATTTGAGTGGCATTTTTTATCCAGGAATCCTCCATATTAGAACAAGGAATACAAGGCATGGAGCAGAGGAATTATGTGCTCACAGTAATACAGTAGGTCAGTGGCAGAGACTTGTCTCCTTGCTCAGGCTGCCTTCACAGATTCTCATAGCATTAAGTAGCAAGGGGTAGAATTTTCTGTCATAGAGTTCAGTAATTGTACATAACAGATGATTTTCTCCACGAAACCATGAAAAATTGAAAATTTGAAAAATATTTTTTAAAAGCTATCATTATTCTTTCATTTATTTAGCCATATGCATCAGTGTTTTTCAGTAATTGCATAAACAAGCACAGATAATTAACCAAGAAAACAATAAAACCATTAAAACCCCCAAATAATATACATAAACTTTCAGTGATGCTTTCAAGCTACTAGAAACAGCCCTTTGAAATTGTTTCACAGCTTTCTCTCCATCATGGCTGAGTATTCAGCAGCTCTCAACAGCTGGAGGTCTCCACAGAACTCAGTCCAGGTGAAAATTGAGCTGTGGAAGCAACAGGATGAGTTCTGTTGGGATATGTCTGGGGAATAATCCTATCCTATACTTTGCAGGGCACCAACTGATAGTGCTGTAAACTCTTCACAAAAAGATGAAGATATTTTTCTCCAGACATGATCTTAGAGAAGAGATGTGGTACTTCAAATTAAGCTAAAGGAGAATAAACCCAACTGTGTTTAAACCTATTAAAATGTACAAGTAATGTAATATATCCAAATCTGTTCAACTACATTGTTCAAATTCTCTGCATATTCACACCCTCAGTTTAAACTGTGATTCATATTTTAATTGTAATGAACGTTATGGCGGTTACAGTAATTGTGTAATAAGTGGTGTATCTGAAAAGGGGGAAAATGGTTAAGGGAAAATATACACGGAAAAATGTGCCTGAGTGGTGCTGGGTGCTGGGCCTTCAATACGGTTTGCTAGTCAGCATCAGAGCATCTTCTGGGGTCCTGGTTTGCCTCAGTTGTGATGAGGAAAGACTGTGTACCACTGCTCCAGCCCACATCCTCCTTAAACATAGATTTAATAAAAGGTACAACTTATCTCTAATTCCTCTTCATGATTCATTTCATACTCGTGATCTTATAAGCCATTCAGTCTTCAGTTTGGTTTTGTGAACAAACTCAAAAAAAGGACAGAAGTAGCTTCTTGGTACTCGCAGCCCATTCTTAACATAGCTCAAATTGATTTATTCAGGTCACAAATCAAAGCCAGTTTCATTTCTGCAGTTGGCAGGATAACTATTAAAGTTTAAAACCTTCACAGACATGATTACCTTAAAAATCATACTTCTGTCTAAATATTTTATCTACAACATTTACAAGTGACAACTAAGATCATGGTAACTGAAAGAAATGGGAGTGGAATATGTTTCTTCTTGTTACTTCAGTTGTGTTTACTTTATGCATGTGACAACAATTTTGCATAATGCCACTCTCATAGCTTTGCCTTCTTGTAAGCAGTGATTTTGGTCCTGTTCAGCAGAAAGAGGGAGAAGATCACTGGAGAAAAGTTTGAAGATCTCTTACTTTATCCATAGAAATCGGTCTGAGTAGATGGACTAAAAATACATGTAACCCATTTTTAAAACAGAATAATGTTGTAGATAAGTGAGAATCAGAAAACAATTCTGTATTTTTAAAGAGTTGTCTTTTGTTAGACAGAAACAATAATTATGAAGAACTGTGTTTTTGAAGAATTCTTACTGTCTTCTTCATGGATCTTTAGGCTATTGTATCATAGTGTGGCATTTTTTACCACAGTGAGTTTTTCTATTGTTTTGATTATTTTAATTTGTATTTTCTTTATAAAGTGTGTAATCATATAATAGCTTCCCAGTACCAAATTATTTTAAAGATAACATGGATATCTTGGTATCTAGTATTAAAATACAATCTCAATACAGAAAGAAAAACAGACCAATTAATTTTAGTGCAGATCCTTGTAATGCAATGTAAAAAACCTGCAAAGTGATGTATTTTTCATGCCTCAGTGGAAATGTGGGTTAACCTCTCATAGCTGAGATATTGCCCAGTAACCACTAGCAACGTGAATTCTTCCTATTACCCCAAGTGCAGCTTTTTCTATACTTTGATTCTCTGGCTCCTTTCGGGATCAGAGACTGTTTTTATTTTGGTTTTATTTTCCCCTGAAATTCCAGTTGAATCACAAAGCAAGAAGAAAAAAAAAATCTGGTTTTGTTGATGACAGGTGTCTGCTTTGCAGACCTTGGTTTCTCACTAAGTGCCCAGAGACTGCCCTCCACCTACACCTGTCACAAGAAGAATTAATGTTTGTGTTGTTCTTACTAGCGCACATACTCCCGGGTCAAAAGTTTTAGACCTGTTCAGAAGAGATATCTGGCTCTGCAGATTGGATTCAAATATTTTTCTTACTTATCTGATGACACAAACGCTGTTTCAGTTTGGTTTGCATAGCTGTACATGCTGATGAATGCAGTGTTTGACTGGAATCACCAAGGGACACAAGAGGTTGCTGACTGTCCTCTGAGATGTGTGTTGTGATCTCAGTCTCTGCATGGACAGCTTCAAAACCAGGCTTTTAGTCAACAGGATCAGTGTTCCCTATCATTATGGGCAGATCAGTCAGTAATTTTGCTACTAATGCAGATCTCAGCTTTTTGATGTGAACGTAATGGGCATAATGAGTACTGGTGCTTTCCATGTGTAAACAGAACCGAATTAATGTATTACTTGCAAGGACTAATTTTGACTTAAAATTGCATTAGAACACTCCTTACCCCGTTCTGATATGAATTCAAATTGAATGGCATCAGCAGTGTACTTTGTCTTTTGAATATTAATTAACTTTATTCTCTCTGCTACAGTATTCAAAACCAGATAGGCATCCGGCGCCTATTCTGCACAAAGTTATGGAGTCTAGTTTTTCAGGCCCTCAGTCCTTCCCAGAGGCCTTGTCTCCTGACAGAGGACCACAGCCCATCAAGCAACACAGGTGAGCAAGTGGCTGTGTGGTGAGAGCCTTGGTGGCTGCCAAGGGGTGATGCGTGTGCAGGATTGCTGTGTGCTGGGACTGGGCGAGATGCTGAGTGCTGTGGTGGGACCAGCAGAGCCTTGGCCCACTTACCAAGCAGATGTCCAAGCATTTTCTTAGCTATAGACAGAAAAGGTAATAGCAGTGCTTCCTGAATTCATTTGTGTTTTGTAAAACTCCTGGAGGAAGTATTTAAAGACACCATGCAAGCTGCAGACACAGCCCAGTGGACAAAACAGCTGTAGTGTGAGAAACCATTAAACCCAAGATTTTCTTTATTGATATGCATGACATTAATGAGTCATTTTCTGCAGAAAGACTTGGTTGCAAAATTCCAGCCTTTTTTACTGTGGTTTTTCTTTTTAAACAAATGATACTTGAAATGGATAATGACCTATTTATGTAAGAATGGTGGCCTTTGAAAACTAGGCTTAAAAAGTTTGGATGGTTATTTCCAAGAGCTAAAAGAAGAGGAGTGTCACCCATCACTGGATGGCATTCAGGTTAGAGTTCTGCCTAGAGCCTTTTTGGATGAGAAAGAGTGTGGGTGCTTCATTACAGGCCTAGAAACCAAACTGGTGTCTGGTATAAACAATAGTGTTGGTCGATAGGCAGTGGTAATATCTGGTCCAGTGCACACAGAGAGAGAAAAAAGGCTGCAAAAATGAGTTTGGAAATTTTTCAGCCAGGTAATCTGGAGGGGAAGACTTGTTTATTAAAAGGTTAATTTTTAAAATTACTAAAAAAAGAAAAAGTCTCAGATTGCACGAGATTGTGATCTGGCTCATATTTGGTGCATTTTTCATTGCAGTCTCTCAGTCAGCTGCTTGTTCTTTTTCATTTGAATGAGTAATTTTCTTAACCTTAACATGCAGCATGTGAGCCAGAAAGGGATATTTGGGTCCTATCTGCTTTTACCTTACTTAAGCCTTTAATTTGGCATGAAAAAATAATGCCAACTGTCATGTCAGATCCATTTCTTAGGTCTTATTACACTGAGATTTTGAAAATATGCTTAATAATTTTATTAAACATAGATGAACTGTGGGACTGTTGCCTGGCATGCTTTCCATCGAAGTTCTGGGAAGCATTTTATCCCAATTTAGTCACAAAGTAAAGCTCAGAAAAAATACAGTGATGTTCCCTTACATTTAATAGTATGACTGCAATATCCAAGTTTGAAATGTCTTTGCTTCAGAACTAATGTAAGAAGTGGAAGGACTAGTTAATTTCTAAAAAATCTGTTGTAGTTTTATAACTGAAGATTTATTATACAAGGCGCTTCCTTTATAAAACATGCACCAGACTTGAACGTTTAAGACTTATAAGATTGTCTTTAATTTATGCACCATGTGAAGGCTTCCTATTTTTGTTTCTAAATAGCATTCAATGTGGAAGAATGGTCAACTGTGACCAAATGAGGAAACTTTTTTTACAAGGATATGTTTTATCCCAAATATCCCTTCATTCCATTCCAAACCTGAAATGAGCCTGGAAAAATTATAGCAGCCCTGCGGGTTCTCTCTTTTATGCTGTCATTAAATTATATTGTTGTTTTATTTCTGCTTGCTACAGAAGTATTTTTTTTCTGCATCCAGACCTGTTTTCTCTGCTGGTGGTTCCAAGGATACTAATGATGGGTGATCACTTTTTAAAATCAAGAGCTGGCTGTTTCCAGTTCTTAAAATTAATGCAATTTTTGCCTGGCAGTAAGAGTGTCAGCACAGGGAATTGTTTGGAGTTGCTGAAATGTGAGTAACAGAGATCACCTAATTATTTCACTCAGAATACTAGATAACAGCAATTTTCTATCTCTACCAACTTGAGATTCATGCAAATAATTAATGTAGAGATTAAATTAAAAACTGAAAATTAATCTCCAAAAATATTTTGCCTGTATTATTGTTAATTTCCTGAAATATTTTGCCTCTATTATGCACTGCTATTACAGTAGAAGAATGTCATGTCATCTGCTTGCATATGTAAAATAACTCTTAGTACTGTCAGAATTCAAAATTAACAAGTGTGTTTAATCAGTAAACTTCCTGTAAAGTATGCAATCTACTCAAAATGCATCTTGGATTATCTGTTGATTTAGGTAAGAAGAAAACCCATACTGTCTTATTTTGTAATAGATAAAAACAAATTAGAGTTTTGTTAATTATGGGATTGAGTTGTGATCCCTTTGAATAGCAGTTTTCTTGGTAATTAGTCATCCTGACTTTCATTCATTGATTCCGTCATCATTGATTTTAGCAGGATTCATTTCAGAGAATAACATGATGAAAGCCAAGTGCAGATGCTTTCAGCCTGAAGCAGTTGTATTGTCTTACAAAAATGCCAAAGTAGTATAAACTTCCTCTAAAATTAAAAATAATTTGTGCTTTTATTTTTATGTGCTTTTAACACTATGAAAACCATGCTAAAAAGAAATTTTTTTTTATTGTTAAGCATTTTACTCTTTATGTTCCCAATATAATTGATTCAGTTTAAATTAAGGGAAAGAGTAAATTAAAGTTATTCTGTAGATAAGGCTATTGAATTTCAAAGGACATGTATCGATAAACTTAAGCAACTGAGAATGTAAAGGCAGAGGAAACCTGAAAGAAAGAAAGTAAGTATGAGTCAGGTATTTTCCCAAAGAAAGAACATAGTTTTCTGCAGAAATTTTAGAAGAGTAATGCTTAAAAGGAATAGGATTTAGGGAAAGAAACAACCTTATCACAGAGTGCAAGAAGTCATGCTTGAAGTGAACATTTCCCAGAATCATTGAGAGTTAAGAATTACTGGTAATACTGAAAGCAATCAATTGTTCCTGCTGTGAAAGAAAAAAAATAGTGCTATACAGGAAAAAGTAAAGATGATGGTGGGACAAAAATAATAAATGAAGCAGTTAGGGCAATCCTGAATTAATACGTTTCATTTTTTGAAGTTAGGATGATTATTTGAGGACAAAGGCAGAACGGGAATAAAATCAAATGTACGAAAATTGACATTACTACAGTCTAAGTGGAAGTAAAATGTGGAAATCAAAGCTCTGAAGTCAAGTTGGTCTACTTAATCCTGATCAGAGAAATCTGGAAGGAGAATCAGTTCATGAAATTTCAAGTCTAGTAGCAAAATCTATAAAAATGGGAGCTGTAACATATGATGATGGAACAGCAAGCGTCAAATAATTAGGAGTATGGCAAATTTATTGGATTAACTGAGGACCAATTATGTTGAATTAGACTTGTCACAGCTTTAGGACAAATGTGGGTGAAGCAAATTCTTAGAGTAGACTAGTTTACCAGCAGCAGCTCCTGCATTATGTCACTGGCTGTATTTGGTGTAGGTGAGCTCGATCTCTGCACAGTCTTTGTTACTGTTGTCACGTGTGTCTAATGCCTTTACTGGGAGAAGGCAGGGAGAGACACAAAAATTGTCATGTGGATACATGGAAGTGGTTGAAAGGGAGGTAGTGAGGAGTTATGTTGAGAAGGTAAGTGTTGGGCTGAAGACAGGCCCCAGTACAGCACTAATGGAGCTCTCAAGGAATTAGTTAGTGCTGGGTACAAACTTTGTTTAATCTTTTGTGCATGACTTTGGCACAAAAAGAGTTGGAACATACTGAAAAAAATGAGTTAAGTCATAGGCTCAGTATGGATAAGGATTTAGATAAAAAGAATGAATGGTGTAACTTCAAAGAATGGCTAACAGAGGGAGATTGAAGTTCAGCAGTACTAAATGCAAGGTCAGGAATTTGGGAACTAATAACAAAATTTAAGAAACTAATGAGGAAGAAAATTTCAGTATATACTACTTGGTTAAAGGATGATAACCAAGTCACAAAGTTATGCATGCAGCTGTGCAAAAGGTAGATGGATGAGAGAAAGAATTAATCATGACATTTTCTTCATTAATACCACTTCATAAGATACCGTTGTCACTTCATTTTTGTATAACATTAGAATGAACCACTATTATCTCACCTGGTTGAAGTGGACAATCAAGTACTATGGATTCAAACTGCATTCATGAGCTAATATGAGGAATTAATGATCCATGTTCAATGGAAAGTGTTAGACTGGTCAGTGTCAGTCTTCCATTCAGGAGACTGGAAATGTATATAAATACATCACAGAAAGAATAACAAGGAGTAAAAGACCTATTCAAAGTGAAGGAGTATGGTCTCACATACAACAGTTGTATATTCATAAGAAATAATTTTAAACTAAAAAGAAGTCTCAAAGTTTCCAATATAGCAGAACTTTCTGTGGTAGTAGCCTGGATATCATTGTAGTTGTAGGATGGAGGTTGATCAATGCACCACAGGGAGTATATGTTAAAGTTAAGGCAGATGAATAAACTCAGTGCCACTGAGGTACCTCAAATGCTCTGTTCTCTTTTCCTGTAGTACCTCTCACCAGGATGGTGACCAGATGATATAGGTAACATTGAAGGATTTATGTTGAGTTCCAAAGTCCTGAATTAGTCCTGAATTACCTATTGCTGAATACTAGAATATATAATGGAAGGGACAATGCTCACAGTTCAGAAATCGAGTCAATTTGTAAGTGCAGGCTGGCTGCTGGGAATCTTCTCCTGCATATGCAAAGTGGGAAGAGAGTTTTGCAAACAGTAGCACTACATTACCTGGACTGAGAATTTGACAAGCTGTAGCAGTTCATAATCACAATCTAGGAAACACAGGCCATTATGCAGTTGTAGATGTTTTCATATAGTGAGACAGAGTGAAGAGAGAAAGAATGGTGTTTAAATGCTTGGAATACAGGATGCTATAGAGAAAAAAGAGATCAAACTATTAATTTTGGTTCTTTTATGGCACATCTTTTTAGACATAGAAGTCTTCTTAGAATCTTAGTTTTTGTCAATCCCATACAGCTTTGCAGAAGTGCCAAACATGTTAAGTTTCTCCCTTTGGGGAGCCCTCTGTAACACAGGCTCCAAAAGAGAAGTGCTCATGTGCCATCTCAGCCTTGTAAACAAGGGTTGACAAATGGGCATAATGATGAAGCATTACTAGTGTTGCATGGTGTTTACTGAGGGATGCTTATGTTCTCAGGTATAACAGAGCCTGTTTATTCATGATGAAAATTGGTTGAAAGTCTGAGTAGTCGATCTGTACGAATGTTAGCAGTAGATTCTCTTAACAGCCTGCAAAAGTGGCTCCTAGGGAACATCAAAAGACAGTGTCTGTCTGCTAGCTGACTCTGTCATTGGGATGTGTCTTTACCAGGTTTTTTTTGCAAGGACAAAAGCTGTGTATTCAACACTAATATTTGCAACTCATGACCAGTAGGTATTATATTATACCTTTCTGTATAGTTTTTGCAGGTACAAAGGCAGAGTATTTACAATCCATTATAGAACTTTCCTTCCTTCCTCAACTTTGCATCTTCCTTTTCATGAATTACAATCATGAAAAAGGGGGAAAGACAAAGTCAAATGTCTATATATTCATACAGTAATGATTATAAGCACTATTTTGTAGCCCCATTGTATTTATTAAACAAGGAGGTCGAAGGATTTGCATCCCATCTAAAGTTTCAACACCTTATCATTCTCTTTTTTTCATGTTCTGTTGGCAAATTTGCATCTTAATGTGTTCATAATGTGACACAAAATCAATTCTGTTTAGTAATTAGCCAAAAAGTAATACAGGAACATTCACGGAGTTCCTGTAAAAGTGCTCTTCATGAACATAGTTAACTGCACTTGGGAGTTGTGTATTTGCCTCAAGAAGAGAATACTCCACCTGCAGGAACATACTTTGTTCTTACTTGGTTGCTCAACCTAAAGAAAATTTTCACAGAAAGCAATTTGCAACAACGATTTCCAAGTTCTTAATCAACTGAGTTTTTCAAACCATTGATTCATCAGAACTATATTTCTTCATGCATCACTTGTGAACTAGCTCCTGCATATTCTCTTTTTTTTTTATTGTAGAGTAATTGATTAATAGATTTCAAGGACATATCTTCCACAGCTTTATGTATTGGTCTGTTTTACTGAATGGCTCAGTTATGTGGGCTGGTTTCTTTTATCCAGTTAGAGCGGAGTGCAGGGAGGACGAAATCGTAATGGTGGCTAAAGGACAATAAATTCCCTGAAGAAATCCGAAAGGCATTGTGTGCCTGAGAGGGAGGAATTCTTCATGAGAGCAATAGAGCAGAAGTCTGAGAGGCACTGTATTAGCATTTTTGGAGGAAGATGTTGCTGATATTCATACCGGTTTTGTGAAGCAGGAAAAACTTCATTATGCTGGAGTTACACTTTCGTAGAACTTTTAACAGAAATTGTTACTGTCTTGTCTTTGGTGCTTGAAGAAATGAGTTACCCTGCAGCTTGCAGCTGCACTGTCTGTATTTACCAGTCCTTGGTGAGTTCGTCTTGTCCATGACTACAAATGAGTTTTGCTCATTTTTCTGGCTTTTGGATTTTTGTGTGTGTGTGAGAAGTGCTGAAAGCATAAGAACCTCCCATTAGCAATGAATCAGTTGTTCAAACACTGTCGGTGCTGGAGCTGCTGTGGTTGCCTGTGCCAGATGCCTTCAGTCTGACCAGCCCACGCACCTTTCTCAGCCTGTAGCAGGTAGTGCTCCGTGAGGCAGTGAGAGTTTCAGTGCAGATTGGAGGAAGTCCAGATGGGTTGTTTACCTGCATCTTTACTGCAGTTTATGCCTGTTACCTCAGGTATACCTGTGTGTGTTGAAATTATAGCTGTTCCAAATGAGGAGCTTTTGTGAATTCACATGTGCACATTATTAGATAGGAGACTGTGTGCTCTCATCTAACAAGGAAGATGCACAAGGGCATCAAGCCAATCACAATTAAAAAATTAAAATTTCTAGTTTCAAATATTTGTAATCAGTCTAAAGTCTGACAAGTTAATCAGTTTTTTACTTTAGTAGGTACATTGATGAATATGCTCCAGTCGGTAAAAAATTCTGAAATTCATTATCCATCACAAATTATTCATTCAGCTGCATCTTTCGAGATCCCCTGCTGTAATAATTTCAGACTCTCCTGAGCAGAAATTGTCAATTATTTTGTGACTTGGTAGTGTTATTTTACAGAATATGAACTGTAACTCACAACTTGAACTCAGCCTTCAGAACTAAAAGACCAGTACTTCATTTTTTTAAAAAAGTTTTTTCACAGCCTCCTTAGTAGCAAAGGAAAATCTATTTCAGGAAGCATCCAAAATCCTGGAGGGAATGCTGTTGCTATGGATTATTGATCTTTTCAATTAAAAAGCACTAGAAAAGTAAAGGTGTGAAAAACAGAGCTGAGACTGCGATAAAACACTGCTAGCCTGAGCAGTAGAGCAGAGACTTGAAGTTTTTTCATATTTTAACTTTAGGCAGAAAAGGTTAGTTTTAATGGAATTGTACACTCCAAGAGAATTTGTCCAAGATACCTGTTCCAAGCAAGAATTGCTTTGGGAGTAGATATGGCCCAAAGTATAAATAAAGTTCCCAGTAGGTACAAAATGCAGATTACTTTTAAGTCATATTGTAATAGGAATCAAGAAGCAAACTTATCAAAAGTCTTTTGCATTGCTGAATTCATCAAAAGTTGGAATTATTCATATAACCAGAAATAATGACTTGTAAAAGGCATCTGCAAAGCCTGTGTTATCGTTAAAGATGCAACAGAATATTAGGTAACATGCATTTCTCAGCCCCAGAAGGTGCCAAGAGAAATAAGAGTAGCTGGAAAATGAGTAGTCAGTCACGCCATGCAGTACTGTGACCTGTTAACAGTAAGAATAGGTTATGCCTCGCCTTCCTTCTGTGTTCCCATATTTTTGCTTTAGCAGCAGTTAAATTTATGGTTTATCTACCAAAACTGTGGATTCTAGATACTTTTTAATTTCTGCATGAAATGAAAAAAAAAAAATCCATTCTCCTCCCTAAACACTAGAAAAATGTTTACAAAAGCAATTTTCTAAAATAAGTAAAAAACTACTACTTGTTTTTATCATATTCAAGTTTGTAGTATATCACATAAAGAAACAACACAGTATTTATCAATGAATACAAACAAGAAAACTATCTGTATATAAAAAATAAGAATAAAACAATACAGAAATCGTGTTCAAGGTGGAGAAAACTTGTCTTAGACGGCTTCTTTAAGCTGCAGTTCAGAGGCTTCACTTATATTCTTCATTTATAATTTTTCCTCAGTGTTTCCCTATCAGGAATCAGCACTTGTAGTCTGAGAGGTGATATAATGGGCTCTGAATTTCAGATCTGATTTTGAATTCAGCTGTGGATATGACAGAGCTATTGTTTGTTTATACTGTCTGAGGAGTCAAGTCTGTGTAGCAGGATTGTGATATGCAGCATGAGAAAAAGAAGCATCCTTCATCAAGTACAAGAAAACATTTAATATACTGGGAAATTATTTTCATTCTGAGAAGGGAGGTTGATGTATTAAATATGACATAAACAAGAGCTAATGATGGATAATAGTATTATATTTCCATAGAGAATTTCTACTGACATCACAGACCGCCACAGCAAAGTTTATATGAACAGTAATCCATGCATAATTAATCCTGAACCTTTACATTGCAGAACTTTATGCTTTCGCTGGGATAATTTTTACTGTACTCTTGATGTTCCTAGAAGTCTCTCTTCATGCTGCAGCCCAGGACAAAAAAGTGGGATGCTACATAGAAATGCCTTTCGGAGAACTCCTCCCTTGCCTCGGGGTAGGTTCAATGGAATTACAGGACCAGCATATCAACAGCTAGAAGAGTCAAGGATCACAGACCAGGACACAATACCTTGTCATGGGTAAGTAATAACATAACTGAGTGATCCAGTTTGTGAGTGGCTGTTGTTAGGAAGTTAATATGCTTTGCCATTACAGCCCTTCCAACTCTGTTGTAGTGTACTGTGGATCCAGGGTTTACAGTGCTGAAAATGGAAGAATGTTTTCAGCATACTGGGTCTTTGAAGGTAATATGTTTTTATTTGGCTGGCTGCTTTTTTTTAAGCCTTTCAAAGGCTGTAGAGGGAGGGATTAAAACAAACTGTAAGTGATTGACAACATTGCTCATTATAACTGGTTTTTGTAGCGGTACTGTGATGTTCTAGTAATTTATGGATAGTGTTTTTCTTCCATCAATCAGCATTGGGCAAATAAGAGAAAATAATTCAGAAGTCCAACTTTCATGGGTTTTTTAAATAAATCAATGTACATTGTGAAATTGGTTTTCTATAAACTGAAGATCAGTCACTTCACACAGGTTTGTCTATGAAAATGCATCAAAATTCCACTATTTTTCCCCCTTTTTTAATTCAGTTTATTAGGACATTGACTGGGAGCTCCAGCTGTACATAGGGTCTGAATTTCAGAAATGCTCCTGAGCACCTACAGCTGCCTTTGAAGTCTTGCAACTGCTGAGATATTTTGCATAATATTTACATATCCCTACAGATTTCCAAAGATTTTCTAGAATCATTGCAAGCATATTATATAAAAACAGGAGGGATATCTGGAATGGAATAAAAACCCCACCAGTTTTATCTGCACACCTGTAAGTCCCAGTGAAGAGTTACACTGTGAGAAAGAAGCCCCATGTTTTTGTATCAGAACTGACTTTATGAAATGCAGAACTGAGGTCACCTATGTGTTTAATTTCCCTCCTCAGGGAAGAAAGGAGCTATTACTACTAATCACTCTGACCTCCTGAGAAAGGAGAGCCACAAGTATTGACCAAGAATAAATGTGTGTGCATGGGGCCATCATCACATGTGTAGGCACACACCTTCCAGTGCTGCCCTTGGCTCACTCTGTGTGGGAGCTGAATCTACCTAACAAGCCTCTGGTCACACTTGGTAGGAAAGACAGACCAAGAACAGACCTTACCTAGGAAAGGAGAAAGCAAAGCAGCAAAACATTTGCATGTCTGGTGACTTCTTTTAAATAAGTTTGACTCACATTTCTGTTACTGTTACCATTTGCCTCTTCTGAAAAAAAAAAATGTTTATTATCTCTTGCAGTAAATATATTATTGTTAATTTGTATGGTAATATGAATATAAGTCCTTGTGAAAATTGTTGCTGAAATTTCAACCCTTCCTGAAAGGAGCAGGCTGACAGCCTTCCCCCTCCAGCAGCAGCGTCTCCTAACACAGGCTCTGGAGAGTGCTGTAACATCATCCTAAGCTGAGAAGTGAGGTACAAAACAGCAAAGCTGTGGGTAGTTGTATTTACTCTCATGTAGGAAATCAGTGTGTGATACAACAAGAACCATCTTGTACTGGCCTGAGTTTTAAATTTGCAGCTCTGCAGAAGTTTGATACTGGCACCAGACTGACCTGGCCTCAATCCACTCAGCACTTCATCCCGATTTTGTGTACTAAGGATGTTTACCATCTAAATACCTGTTGGTTTCACAGTGTTGGTATTCTCATTGGATTTCCAACTCAAATGAAAAGTTCCCTTGTCCCCTGAAGAAGTTGCACGACTTCCTTTTTTATCCTTTTTCACCTCCATCTTTTTCCTATAGGGTTGCACAAATTAAAGTGATTTATCTCTCTAATTCTATGAACATTGTGAACTTTGTCCATCAGCAGCTCTGGCTGAAGTTTAATCAGATTTTGTATGTTTATATTTAATAGGCAAGAGGATAATTTACCTGATAGTGTTTGTTTACTCCTGCAAAAGTGCTTCTCTTCCCATTCCATGCTGAGAAGAAAGCTTTTACCGCTTTCAAAAAAGCACCAGATCATGTTATTTGCAATATGATCTGTTTGAGTCAAATACAGCTAATATCAGATATTTATTCAGTATACTACTTGAAAGAGTAGAAAAAAACTGCTTGAAATGTGTGGCTTAAAGAAACCATCACCATGTCGGTTAGATCTCAACCAGTGTGAGTCCCTGGGGGTGTTATGGGTTCACATGCAGTAAAGTGGACGGCATTTTGATCTCCAGCTGTCAGTGAGGCTGCAGGAAGGGTTAGCAGCAGTGCCTTACAGCCTGGGAATGTGTACATCTACAGATATAAATGTGTTCCTATATACAAGACCCAGTGTGTCATGTCTACAGACAGAAAATGGGGTGTGTGAATATATCAGTGTAAATGCTTACAATGAACCAAAGCCTGGCAGTGCCACGGGGATGATTCCTACTCATCCTAATGGACCTTGTCATCAGGTTCATACACTGCACGTCTTTAGCCATAGGGCATAGAGCAAAGCTGTTGGGACTAAAATAAATGCTAAATAACATTCATTTTGTATTTTAAGTTCCAGTCCCTTCTCTCTCTCTTTAACATCTATTTTTAAAGGGGCATTAAAATTATTATGCTTCTTTCTGTTTCATTCTTTAAATTAGACTCTTAAACACTGTGTAACATAATTAGTGTTGATTATTTATAAATGTTTGCTTTTCTTTTGTTGCTTAGTTTTAGGAGGAGGGTGGAGAGAGAGCTGCACTTCGAAACACGTGCAGATCAATTAATTTATTCAGATAAAATATTTTTTCAGATAAAAAAACAGATATATTTCTTTGGAGTAACTGTGGTTCTGGGAAAGTTAATTATAGGAAAATGTAATTAAGGTTCTGCAATTATAGTTCTAAGGCTCAGTCTATTGAAAACTGCAGCAGTCTGGTGTCACACATAGAAGCATGGATCAGTTTGTAATTAACCAAAAGCCGAGTCTCACATGGTTTAGCGGTGATATCCCTTCCAGTTTAATCCCTCACCTGTTGCACACAGTGTACACACTCTAGTTCAACCTCAGTCCTCCTTCGAAAGCCCTGTGAGCACAAGGCAGAAACATGTAATTCTGGCATAAAATTGGCACGTCTATCTGTATTTCCAAAAATACTGTGGAAATATGCCAGGCATTGCGTTACATGTTACTGTTGCTGCCAGTTAGTTTTCAAAATACCAAGAATAATTGAATCTCTATTATGGAACTGGCAAATGTTACTGTTTTCTCACCAAACCATTTTAATTCAGTCTTTTCTTGGTTTTGCTTATATATCATCCATATAATGCATCCATTGCATGTGAAATTCATTAAAAACATTCACTCCCTTTGTTTTCAGGGTGCAGCCCAGAATATATTTAGGGCCTGAATTACCAAAAAAGGGACTAATGCAACTGATGCGATCTCTCCAGCTATAGTCGTTTGAACAATTATATATAAGCAAAGGAAACAAGAATGGGCACAACCCAAAGGTCTGCACTGTTTTGTTTTCGTTTATTTTTTTTTAATTGTCCTGCCTGGAGAATAATATCCCTGATCAGTATTTCCTTCATACTGAGTCTTGAGAACTGTCCCAAAAAGCCCCTCCATGAATGGCTACTATCTAAGCATAGTGCAAACGTAACTACCCAACGCTCAGTCTCCACTGGCTCAGATGTCTGTAAAACATAACTGCAGCTGGACTAGAATTCTAGCACATATTTGAAAAAGCTGCTTGCTCTATTATTCCCCAGGGTCCCACTTTCCAAAGCAGTATCTCTTTCCATCATGTAGCAGCAAAGTTCACACCTCCTCCTTATCACAGAGCTCCCAGATGCAGCTTCTGGTCTTTTGGGGATGCCTGGAGACTTCTGTACAGACCTTCACGTGTGCACGTGTGGAGGTTAATGTGTCAAGCAGTTGTTACAAACACGGTGCCACCAGAGATGAGTTAATTACAGGTCAGTG
Source organism: Sakesphorus luctuosus (assembly GCA_013396695.1). Classification (NCBI taxonomy): domain Eukaryota; kingdom Metazoa; phylum Chordata; class Aves; order Passeriformes; family Thamnophilidae; genus Sakesphorus; species Sakesphorus luctuosus. The sequence goes on from VWZD01008768.1 coordinate 894,600, forward strand.
GCGCTCTGCTGGAAATGAGCCTACAGATATCTCCTGCCCTCTCCTGTCTGACACATGGCCAGGAGCATGGGGCCAGAGACGCCTTTCCAGTTAATTACTGTTGTGTGCTAATACTGCACTATGGCTGTTTCATGTGGTTCAGTTTCTTTTCCTTAGCTCTTTTTCTGCTCATACCCAAGAGCAGCGCGATACATATGAGTAGAAGGATATTCCTAATGAGATCTAGCGGGCTTAAGGAGCTTTCAAGTCAGAGTACCTGCTTTTCACATCAGATCTAAATGTTGCTGTCCTCATCCACGGATAAAACATATTAGATTCATCATTAGCTTGACTTATTAAATAGTGATAAGTTGATTATAAATAAAGTATATTCTGGTATTAAGATAATGTCTGTGGTCCTTAGCAATCATGAGTGGTAGATATAGTAATTCTTAGAGCACCATATTTCTTGCAATATTCCTCTCAGATGCGAAGCATCTTTTTTTTTTTTTTCCATTGTTTCCTTTTTTATATTTAGTATACTTTCCACTTCTAGGTTTTTTAGTATTTTTTGCAAACAAAACATTTCCCTATCAGAATAGTAAATCTGGCTTTGAAACAAAATGGAAATGCTGATAAAAGTGCACCAAGTTGCCTCACAAAAAATAAAATCATGCTATGATGTGTATTAGTGGGGGATTTTTTTTTTTCAAACAGTGTTACAATAACAAGAGAACACAGACATTTGTTCAAGCCTTATATATTAGTTCTATTTCCAGATGAGATCTAATAAAACAAATCAGGCCAACATTATGAGTATGGGCTATTGAAAAACAGGTGTTTTTCAGAGGTACACTGCACTTAGATGCTCTATTTTTTGAAGGGGAATGCAGACAATTTCTATATAAACAAAGACTACACAGCCATGTGTGTTTAAAGTGCTTTTATCTGCGTCCTTTTTAAGTGTTTTACTAAAATAACCATTTGACATTGAGAGTTCTATCATTGAAGAAGGTATCAGTCCATTTTCCCAGTCAGAAATGTAGGAATGAAATTTCAAATTTCATTTCAAAGCAAATTAATAATACATTATAACTTCTGAAATATTTTAAAAGGAGTTTTCTTTACTTTCATATACTGGTGAGCAAAACGAGACTGAGAAAAAAGCGGTGGTTTGCCACCGGCAGATCTGAGAATCAAAAGCGGTCTCCAGAGATTGTTGTTTTCCCCAGGGCCCCACCATTGCCAAGTGCTCGTAGAGTAAGGGGAAAATGTGTCCTTTCAGCACAGTTCACTAAACCTCCTAGAGTTTCCCTGCTACCACTTGCATCTGACCACTTGATGTGCAATGAAAACTTTCTTTTACTCTTTCTAGGTATTCATCCAGTGGTTTAAAAACTTCTCAGAATACTTCAATAAATATGCAACTGCCTTCAAGAGAGACAACCCCATATTTTAATAACATGGATCAGAAGGACTTGGTCGGCTATTCATCTTCAAGGGCCAGCTCCGTTCCCATCATCCCGTCTGTGGGCTTGGACGAAGCCTGCATGCAAATGCAAAACGTTTCTGAAGTAACAGGCATCAAATGGTGCAAAAACTCCTATTCTGCTGAACTTGTCAATGTGAGTTCCCCAGTCAGTAATTGTCTTATAGCAGAACAACACGAAGTGAAAATATTGCTAGAAACTGTGCAGGAGCAGATTCGAATCCTGACGGACGCGAGGCGGTCGGAGGACTATGAACTGGCGAGCTCAGCAGCCGCGAGCAGCGCGAGTGAGAACACGGCCTTTCTGCCCATGAGCCCCTTGGCCAAGGCAGAGCGAGAGGCACAATTTGTCTTAAAAAGTGAAACACAAAGAGACTCAGTATTGACCAAGTGACTTTGTGTGGGGGTTGTGGGAGGGGAAATGAGAGATCTGTGCATTCGATGCTTTGCTAAACAGGAAGGGAGGAAGTTAAATACAAATTATTTATATGCATTAATTTAAGAGCATCTACTTAGAAGAAACCAAATAGTCAATTGCCCTCATATCATAGTGTTTTTTAACAAAATATTTTTTTAAGGGAAAAGTTCCAGGAGGGATGAAGTGTGCATCAGGTGCTTTCTAGGCAGGATTACACAGTTTCAGTTACAGAGGATTTTACCACAGTCCCGTTCAGCTGTCCAAAGGCTTAGGCTATGCATCTTTTTTTCAGTAAAGGCCAAGATCATTCTTAGCTGCATTTCTGGTTTCAGGGCAGCACTGCAGCGAGCTACTGGCCAGGGATTCAGACCCTGGGGACCAAGTCCTGTGAGCCCAGCACAGATCCAATCCCGTCTCCTCTTGATTCCAGGTTCATACCACAGAAACAGGCCCACAGATGCCTACTTCTGAAATCTGGTACCTGCTGTGGAGTGAGAACAACATCCCTAAATTGAACAGATGCTTAACTCTTGGCCTTAATTTAATGTGTCGGTCAGCCCAAGAAAGTAAACAGAATCATTTAGGAGCTTTGGGTTTGGCCAGGTGTGGAGAAGGATTGACATCTGTGGAGATTTTCAGTGGTCAGAAGCCTGTGGCTGCTCCATCTTCTGAGCTTTGCCTATCAGAGCTGCCTTGGTGGAGAGTTAGGAGGATCAAGGGAAAATATGGCAGTGTGTATTACAACAGGTGTGGGTTTGGTTTCTGATTTGTTTTGGTGTTTCTTTTATTTTTTTTTTTTGAGTGGGAACATAAGCTGTTGTTTGTTATCAGCCCTCTACAGTTCTAAACTTTTACACTTTGAAGGCATTTGTAAGCTCTCAAGGAGCACTTCTCGGTGTCTGTGTATTTTTTTTTTAAACTTATCTTTTATTATGGGTTGTTCAGAGAAGAGTCAGGGAGATCCAATATGATCCAAATCCAGCCGATAAGTGTCCACGATGCCTAATTTGTTCCTGCATTCAGTTCTCCAGTCACTTTAATTAATTATGTCTTAGGCTTGTGAACTTCAAAGTTTCAACCCTGCAGATGGTTCAGAATGGACAGACCTATAGGCATGCACAGATCCCATTTTAATGGAGCTGTATAAGAGCAGATGGTTTCCACCAAGTCTCTCCCTGCAGGGGATCAAGGCCTTAGAGAAGTGTCATTCCCTGGTTGCTGTATCCCAGACATATTATAAACACGTTTTACATTATTTTGAGTCCCTCTTTCCCCCAGACATTGTAACAAAATAAGCCAATAGTGCAATGAATTGAATTCGGTGACACACATTACTGGTTTGATTAGTATTGAAATATCTGCTTATTCTTGATGGAAAAAAAGTCAACTAAAATAACTAATTGCTGGATAGCCTTCCCTAGTTAATGTCAGAAAATTGATTTTAAAAAATTACACTATATATGGAATGTATTTAAATATTCCTTTGCAGCAAATTAATGGTTAAATTTATTAATGTGCCCTACACTTTCTAGTTCACAAGTCTCAAGACTTCCCAAAATAGCACATTCAATCATGCCGTGCTGTTGTATGTTGAGTCAGAATAAAGCAATATTTTAACCTCTGTCAAGTAAATTTGGAAAAGAAATGCTGAAGGTGTATGTCATTTTTTTGTTAAGGCAGTAAAAAAAATTAGTATTCACAGTCTTCATTCAGCAAGTCTTATTTTGAGTTTCATTTATGGGTTTGATTTTGGAGTTTCTTTTAAAAGAAAAGTTGATGAAATTGTCTTGTTTACAGAACTTTCTATGGCTGTAATCTTTGCTGTGTGTTTTCAGTAGAAATATGCTTGAGGGCAAACTATTGTTTGATGGCCCAGGATGGAGCCTGTCTTCTTCAGACTCCCTTCTGCAAAGACACAGAGCTTTTATTGTCTCAGTGAGGTGGATTACTAGGAGGTTTGGTCTCACCCCAGCCCGTTTCTGCCCTGTGTAGTGGCTGGGCACAATCTCACTGTGTAGAAACTGAGCTGACCGCAATGGGTATGGCCCCAAGCCCACAACATATAAACCCTTTCAAAGACAGGGGGTATTAGGTGGTGCTCAGCTTTGCATCCCTACAATCATATGACTTTTCTGTCGACACCATTTACACGCCACCCTCTGAGGACATAAGAAAAGCGAGCTTGTCTCTGCCCATAAGCTTTGTGAACATACTTGTAATACAAAAGCTGGTTACTATATAAAGCTCTGGTTCAACAATTTGTAAAGTGTGATCGCTATTAATTAAGTGTTCACCATGAATTTTATTGAGATGATCTTTCTGCTGTAAAGTGCAGAATCCTGTCCAAATTCATGTTTCAAAATTAAATCTTCTCAATCCAGACATAAGATCTTCTCACCCCCAAATTCTTCCAAACTCTACAAATTCACCTCTGGCAACATAATGGAAACACACAACAAGATTTCAGTTGAAGAAAGAAGCATAACATAAGCAATGCCTTTATGGAGAGAATGTGTTCAAGCTGCACCCCTGAAAGACCCAGAAAGAGGGGATGAGCAATGTATTTAAGAGAATGAAATGTTTAACTGAATGACAGATGAAGATCTGAAATGGTGAGGATATCTTTGGTTCATGTCAGAGATACAATCTTGTACTCAGCAAAGGATGTGTGACTGTTATATGTTAACTGTTCTATTCAGTTTTCAGCATGTTTGAATAGAGAGACGTTAATATTAACCATATGACAGACTATTGTATTATTTGTTGAGAGTATCACTTCAGATCTTATTGAAACTGTCATTGTTTGCAGAGGAAAACAAGAAGGTTTGAAACCATCAAACTAGATAGCCTTAATGTTGTTTGTGTGGTTTTCTAATGCAACTGTTTTCCTCTGTGGACCTTCCTATTTTACAGTGAATGGGACAACATTTTCTCTGAGGTCTGACAACTAATTAAGTAAAGGATCCAAAAGAACGTTGTACTGAAACAGCCAAAATGGTAGGCCAAATTTTGCGTTGCTTCAGATCTCAATGAACTCAGTGGATTGGAAGGGATGTGAGGCAGTGCAACATGCGGTTCATTCCTAAAGTTACATCTGTTCCCAGCCTTGAAAACAGTCTGTAATCCCCGTAGAAGAGGCTGTGAACTCAGTTGTTTACCTGTAACACAATTAAAAAGCTCCTCTGACCTATGAAGTTTCAGGTGTAGTCTGCTGTGAAAACTTACACATGTAGCATTGCATTCAAGCAAACTGGGCAACAGCTGACTAAATAAATTGAGCTTTCTCTGAACTGAACAGAGAAAGCCTGTCTCTCTTCAGCTTAATCCTGTGGAGTAGAATTATGAGAGGTGTATATCCTGATCTTTTCTTTTGTTTAGAACAATCCCAGCATTTGAAATGGGAAATGTAGGTAAGTATGGGCACATTTTATAGTTTTAACCATTGAAAAACTCTTCAGTTTCAGTACCCCATGACTTAAAACTGAAATTTTTTAAATTTTTTTCAGGATCATGTTTAGATTAACAAATGCTTCCATGGAGAAAGAGCTGTCCAGGATACTTTTAGTGTCTAGCCACCTGGCCATGATCTTGGCTGGGGCAGTCAGTGCAGTATGACAGGGCATATTAATAGAGGATCACATCTCAAATCTGTACTGCTCCAAGTCCAAATTAATGTGGCAAAGCTTACTAGTCTACCAGGTGATGTAAGCACTGGCACTGCTGCAGCGATTTATGGAGCTGCCTGCATTTTGCTTATGAAAATTACAGCAATGTGTGAACACTCTTTAGTGGAATATGGTGTGAGGTCCATTGGCTGAGTGATTGGTTTATCAGGTCTATCTGTCACAGAGGCTGAGTGTCCCTGACCAGGGTGTAACAGCAATGAACTTACCACCATGGGGCTAATTCCAAAGTCACTCATCAGAATCCTACAGCTCCAGGTTGAAAATTTGAAAAAAACCAGTGAGTTGATGGCATGTGCTCCTGAATTGCAGTGTTCAGTTAATTCATGTCTACTTCTCATGTGAGTAGGCAGAAAATCTGGATCCCTTTTCCCAATTCATCCCCAGCTTCCTTCAGTCTAATTTTGGACATTACTTGAACATTTCTTACTCTTGTAAGAAATCCTGAAAATGAAAACCAAAGAAGAACACTTCCAGAGTGCTAGTGCAGTAAATGAAACTGAAGCTTGAAAGAGCAGACCTGGAATAAAAACTGGTTTTGACACTGCTATTAATATCAATTGCCTTTCAATAAAATGAAATTTCCCTGTAAACTGTTTATCGCTTGGGAAAACAGTGAGCTTATAAAGTGATTTATTACCTTGCCTTGAATTTAAAATGCTCATCTTCAAGCTGATTGGAGAAAAGCAAATATTTAGTATAGATTTTTCAGCTTTTGTAATCTATTTTTTTAAATTTAATTTCAGTAGTCCAACAGGTCAATGATCCAATTATCTGTATTGTCTGACACATAGTCATAAAGTCTGTCCCCTTTTGTGGTCCAAATGCTGGATTGTTAGATTTCTTTAAAGAGAACAAGACTTTCTCTAAATCTTATTTAAAATTTATTAATAGAATAATTTATTTCTTTATTTTTCCGAAAACATGCAGTGATTCAAGCTTTTTTTCTCTTTATACTGCATTATTGCTGAATTCACAGCAAGATTATGCTGCCGTGGTTTTGATTCTACTCACATGAAAACAACTGACACCCAGTTTTCAGGTTTTAGACTTTGCATATCTAAATTGTCATATCAAACGGGATTTTTGTCTTTTAAATAGCAGAGTTAAAACATGATGTGGAAATGAAATAGCTACAACAGCAGTAAAATTGTTAAGAAAGTGGGTTTGTGGTTGGGTTTTTTTTTTTCTTTTTCACTCCTTAGCAATTAGAGGATTGGGCCGTGGGAATTGGTAGTCTCTTGTAAAAAATACAATCACAGAATATATTAGTGGCAGTGGAAACTCATTCCTGTAGCCCAGAACTACAAAAGCTGCAGTGGAGGAGGACAGGCATCCAGTGTCTGCTGCAGGGGATAAAAGTGCTTTCATCTTAATAGTAAAATCCAATATAATTGTTTTTCTTGTGAAATTATTATAAAAGGTAAATTATCTGAATTTATTAAGGACCATGGTGATAGCGTTTGAGAAAAGGAAAAGGGGCAGAAATTCCCAAGTTTATAATGCTTTTCCTGTCCCTGGGGACAAAATTAATTATGTTTTGATTCTTTATTATTTCAGCACTGTTTTCAATGCTGCAGAGACAGTGATCACACCTCACTGACGGCCTGTGTGACCCTCACCTGCTTGAAAAGATTTAGCAGTCTCCTCTTTGATCAACAGTCTGTAAACAAGGAGTGATTTTCTAGTACCCCACAAGGCTGTTCTTGTGCAGGTATTCCCAGATAAATAATAAAGGAAAAATACAGCAAGAGCACTGTAATTTTGTGGGTTGTTGTTTTTTATAAGAAACTATATTTAATTTTATATCTATAATGGAGAGAGGTTATTCATTACTGAAGAATGCAAATAACGTATGTAAATGGCTTGAAAATCCTGTATTTGTACCATAGCTTTTAATAATACATTCTCATAACACCATCAGGAGAAGACCTACATGCAATTTATATTTTTTATTTCTTCAACAGGGACAATGGTCTTGTACCACATTGCTATAGTGACCTGGATGTTGATGTACCCTTGTCCTATTTCTTCCTCTTGCATTGCAAGGCCACTTCTATGCTGTCCCATGCCTGCTCTGGGTTTACTGAAATCACTGAATTTGTAACGATTCAGTAGCTTTATTCACGTTCAGTTTTACCTCACCTTCAGAATCAAGAGTATCAGCCTGACATTTGGGACACTGGAGATGTCTGCTAAGTAAATTTAAGGCCTAAAACAATTTTATGCACTTACATTTGTCTGCTTTGGGTTGACCCAACAGGAAACCTTTCCCTCAGAGAAGGATTTATGCAGCCCATACTGCAAGGCATTTTCCTGCCATTCCTTCATATCTGCCACTACCAACATTTCCAGTCTCTTCAGTCAGCTGCTCTCTCTGAGTTCTCCTGCCCAGCACTGGGAAGTACTGTGAGATTAGAGACCAGAAGCCTCAGATTTCTTTTAGCATACCAAAGACCAGAAGTCATCTGAAATGTCCCAAGCTATAGCTTCAGATGTGACTTCCTGTCTCTTACTACTAAAATGTCTCCAAAGGTTAAGATTCACTAATACGCATTTCATTTAATTATGTATTATTAGAAACGCCAAAGTTCATAAAATTAATAGTTATGTGGCAAATATTATTTTTTAATGTTTGTCTTGCTTTGAAGGAATATGAAATGAGCTCCCAGTTGTGTAAATATTTGGAAACTAAAAATACAAACAACAATACAGACATAGAAAAGAATACGAAGAATAATTAATATTATAAAATAAAAACCAGTTCCTTGCTTTCTCTAAAATAGTAGTAGTTGAAGGTTATTGAAATGCTTTAGGGATATGAAGAAGATTCAGTGAGGATGTTTTATAAGTCAAGTGTCTAAGACTTTTCTCAAGGAATTCAAGCCTAGAGCTTGCCTGGCTTGACAATACATTAAGATGATGTTTCCTCCATAACTTGAAGCTTACTCCAGTACAGATCCAAGTATTGCATCCCTCAGCATGAGCAGGACAGAAACACAGCATAGGATTCACTTTGCCTTTCTGACTCAAGCTAAACTCACTTTCTTTAGATTTATCTCTTACAGGAAAGAATAAATAAATATTTTTTTTAATCTTTCTTTTTTTCCAAAAATCTACCAATTGTTATTAAGATTGGAGCCATGTGCTTACTTGAGTGTTCTAGAAATAGCTGAGGTTTTGACTGTTCCTGATGGGAGAAACAGCAGGCAGTAGAACTATTACAACCCCCACCCACCCTAGCAAGATACACACTGTGAACCACTGGAGAATAGGGTAGGGAACTGCTCCGGGCTATGGTACTGCTTTTTCCATGGGTGAGGAGGGATGGATTTGCATCAGGCCAGGTCACATCATCTTGCCCTTTATTTCTTCCTCAGATCTTTTTCATTTCAGTGACTTCAAAATTCTGAGATCCTTTAAAGTGTTGAGTTTTGGAAGCAGAGACTTCTGAAGAAAAAAGTAAAATTTCTTCTGTGTTTTTTTTTTAAACCATCTTTAATTGAAATGCTTGTATTTACTATTTTTTAAAAAGTTAGATGTTACACATCTAAGTTACAAATGTTTATATCTACATCATGCTATTAGAGGGTGGGTAAGATCTGTGTTTCTCTCCTATAGTTGAAAATGCCCTTGCTTGTTGCAGGAGTTGGGACTAGATGACCTTTAAAGGTCCCTTCCAATCCAAGCTGTGCTAACGACGTTCAAGTTAGTTCTTTTATGATTCAAATTGCCCATAAGATGTTGGAGACTTCTGTGCACATCAATGGCAACTTTGAGTTTTACATGAAAAGGTAAATAAGATATTTACAAAGAAAAAAAATGGACTACATAAAAGTTCCAGGTCAGAGTAGTATTGTATGAGTCGCAGCTGTTTCAGTGAAAGCACAGTTAATGTGAAGGGAATGAAGCTCCCAATGGAGGTTATTTATGGTGGCTCAGCAGTTGAGCTGGCTGAAATAAAACCCAAGTTTCTACCTCTGCAGTGCTAACCTATGCCCCTTTCTAAAGGTGGCCCACAGGGTGTCTGCAGCTCCTCCACCAGTGACTGTACCAAAAGGCATGTGACAGCATTGACTTCTGTGAAGGCTCCACATTAAATCAAAATGAAATACTATGAACTAAAAATTGATGGGTCTGATTCTCCCAGGTATTGCCAGGTTATATGGGCTGCCAGCAGTGATGCTGATTTACAATTTCTGAGGCTATGGCCCATCATTTGACCTGACCTGTTAGTTCCCACTGCCTGAGCCAGGGCAAGCTAAGCAGAAATATCTGTGCCCACCAGGGTAACTATCTCCTGTATATCATTTCTCTGCTGCTTCTCTGTACGTTGTATAAGGAAGCCATGAAGAAAAATACAGCCTGTCAGCATTTTCAAATCAGTTAACAACAGTATGATTTTTTCCAAAGTAGCTCAGGAGACACTTTCTGATCTACCTGGGCAGAGCAGGGTTATGAGCAGGTTTTGTCCATATATGTCCAGATATGTTTTTATCTAATCTTTCTTCCTAAGAAACCTTCTTTCTTCCTAGAGCCCATTAAGCAAGGGTAAGGCTAGAGATGTGCTCTGTCTTCTCTGCAGTGGGGACAGGGACACAAGTGCTAATTACCAAAAACCTTTCCAGCAGATTCCACACATATTTGCACAGACAGGTGATGTTAAAATGACTATATGTTTTGGTCACATTTATTTACAAGCTGTGGCATACATAAACTGTTTTAAATTATCTGTGGTTTGTAATATCTTAGATGGACTTTCAGAGTGCCCAGGTCAGCATTTACCACTCTCCTTATCCTCCACCTCAGTTTCATTTGTCTAATGGATGTTTCTATGACATGGGCAGCAGTGACTCTGCCTTGCCAGATGTGTTGGTGTTGCAGCAAAGCCCACATCACCTTCTGGCAAGCAGAGCAAGCAAGTCCTTCCTTAAATCTTGAGCAGTTTCTCACACAGGCAAGGAATCAGGTTTCACAATAGAGTAGGCCCCCTAAGTTAAAAATGAAAAACTCTCCCAATGTTGACATAAAAGGGCAACTTATAATAAACCACTAGACATCACAGTCCTTCAAAACAAGGCTTCTCTTTAACCCCATACGGATTCACAACAAAGTTTTGATTTCCATTTCAATTTCTCCAGTAAGAAGTAGCTTTGCTTGTACATTACTTTAAAGCTATCTCTAGATGGCTTCAGAGAGCAGAGAGAACGCATCACTATGAATGGCTGTGCTGTGGAAAGCTCCTGGGCAGGTTCCCATCGTTGTGGATACGGTCTGGGCGTCAGCACTCAGCCTGTCTCCCTTACTCAGCTGAGAGAAGACCAGGCAGTGCGCTGTGTTCCTTGCTTGGTGGCAGCTGCTGAAACCTGGAGCAAACCCCTGGACTAGAAGCACTTAAAAATGGAACAGAGGTGGTGGAAATGTGATTTGTTCACTCTGAACATCCAGCTAGGCTAGTTGGAATAACAGCAAGGGAAGAGCTGCTTTTGCAACAAGTCAACAAGGACATTAAGATGTCCAAAAATAAAAAGTAAATTCTTAGTTCCCAGTACTAATGTTAATGGCCACAAATCCAATATTTCAGAATTTTAATTACTGAGCACTTAATAATAAGTAGTCAATCAGGCTTCATTTAATAGGCAAACTTTTATGGTAGAGTTACACCTGATTTCATGCTTTCCTTTATTGATCACTAGATCTTCTCTATATCACATAAAATTATGTTTGCCTAAGAACTGATCTGTGGATATGCCTGAAACAGCACCTAATGTAAACATGAAGTCTGAGTGTTCTCAATGTACAGGGCAAGTCTTGTGAAACCTTCTTTTTAGCAGCTGAAAGTCTTGAACCATTCACTGAAATAAGACAACTATTTTATTTCAATAAAATGGATTCTGCTGTTAATAAAATCACTGATAAACACTTGAGTTGGATTTGGGGCTTCTGATTATATATATATGTAAAGCTACATACACAAATTTTCTTTTAGAACACATAAATGAATGCTCCAACATAAATTTTGTTCATCAAAATAGCTGGAGAGAATATCCACATAACCACATAGCCTAAACACGTTGAAGGAGGGGAGGAAAGGTGTTTATTTTCACCCATGTTTATTTTTTCACAGGTAAAAACAAATAAAAAGAAAAGAAAAATAATCGTAGTGCCTATGACAAAGATTGTGTTTTAAGGAGTGTGCAATGTGTACCATGATTACTTTAACTGCAAATGGAAGCCGCTTTTAGACTGAGTGTGGTTGAAAGGAAATATCCTTAGAAAAACTGTCATGCAGCATCCCAGGAAATGTTTTGGTTTGATATGTTTGGCCTCCATTTTTGTGGAGCTGTACATTCCTGTCTGTGGTTCTAAAGGATAAAAAAAGAACTGATTTCAGAATCAACCTGTATTTTGACTCGTTTTTATACTCCCCACAGCCAGGCTGGTTTACCATATGTGTAAGTGACACTGAACAGTATCATTTTTCTATTTAGTGTCACAAAGAGTTTTACTGTGTTTCTTAATTCAGTCCTTTTTCCCTGCTCGAGTGGTGTGCTCCTGCTGTCACCAGCCATCTCTCACTCCAAACAGAGGTTTCATTTGTTCACAGAGCCACAAAGAGGGTTGAGACCAATCCATCTGAAGCCACGAGTTCTCTTCGTTCAGCCTTGCTGGTGGGAGGATCAGCTGGGGTTAGCCGGAGATGGAGACAGCGAGGTACAGGGATCTCTGATGTCTCCGCACATGGAGAGGCACCTGCCTGGGAAGCCCAAGTTTTCTGCTGCAGAATTCAATGCTTCCAGTCTCACCTGCTAGCCTCTTGGCTTGAGGCTAAATGTATCAGGCAGAAAGGCTGAACTGTCCAAACTAACACATTCCCAGGGAGAATCAGTTGAGAAGAGAGGCAAAAATGGCAATATCCTTAATTCTGGAGTCCCAATTAAAAAAAAAAAAAAAAAAGCACAAGTTTTTTGCAAAGTAACTTACCTGAACAGAGTGAAACATATGTAGGTGTCACAGCAGCAGCCGTGGGGCCACAGCAAAATTTCAGTGCCACCTACCCATGACCAGCCAGGGGCCCCAGGTGGGGCAGCCACAGCAGATGTGGTGCCCACCCCTGGCAACCCCCGCCACCTCGTGCCGATATCTCTCCCTTTTGCCTGTGCCTGGGGTCGTGTCTTCAAACACATCCCTGTACTTTGTGCTGAGCTTATTCATCATCCAAAACCCCAAAGGGTCTTTCTGCTCAATTCCCTCCAAACTGCCTCTCCAGCTGATGCCAGGGTCCCCTCAGCAAAGCCCCAAGTCACTGCAGCTCCCTGCCACCATCAGCTCCATTCACAGAGTGCTGAGCGCCTGGAATCTCAGCTAGGCTGTGGGTACTCCCCAGCTCCACCATCCCTCAGTTCATCTCCCTCCACATCACTCCTGGGCACTGTCCTGCAGACTCAAACTACTTTTTTCTCTTTTTTTCTTTGTTTTGGGTTTTTTGGATTTTTTTTTCCATCCTGTGTGGTTCAGAATAGCTCTCCGAATCTGACACTTGGTTTCTGTTAAAGCATGTTGGCAGTGGGAGTCCAAGTGTTTTGAGCACACCAATGTTACAAAATAGCAAAAAAAACACTTAACTTTCAAAGCCACTCTTCCAGGCCACCTCATACCCTGGGGCTGTGGCAGAGGTGAGTTTGACGCTGAAAGCCACTGGCCTAAAAAGAAGGTTTCTTTCTTTTGCCCAAGGCTAAGGGCAAGTTTAGGTGGGTGTGTAATGCTGCTCCAGTAAGGGTCCCACCCACAGGCAACCCACAGCTGTGTTAGATGGAGCTGTTCAGGTGGTTTGCAGTCACAGCTGTAACCCTTTGCCTTCCCACCAGTGGCCACCCATTCAGGTCTCTTCCCCTGGTGTTCCTGCAGCAGAAGGGCCCTGTCTGGCTGTGAGGAGGCAGCTCTGAAGGTATGGCTCTGGGAGGAGGTTTGTTTCCTGCATGTGCTTTTTGGAGGTGTTTTGGGTTTTGTTTGTCTCTGTTTTACCATTTGGTTTGTGCTGGTATTTCTTGGAGTAGGTATTTTTTTTTTATTCTATGGCATAGTAACTGAGTTTATTAGACTGAGCAGGGATTAAGGTATTGGAGTACAAGAGTCTTACAGCTTTATCTTAAAGCTTGATTTAAAGCTATGATTGATTGTTTTGAAAATGTGTGTGCTTGGTAAGAGAAGATGTCCTCAGATTTCCTGTTCACCTAAGGGTAAACTGCAAGTTCTTTGTTCTTTTCTCTGCTCCTTTCTAGAATGGAGAAATGTAAGTTTCTTTAGGGCATGGTTTATGCCATGATGGGCACAGCATGGTGTCCAACCGTCCCATAAAACATCCTGTGTGCTAAGGAACTCCGTGAAATTCCAAGGGTGGAACTTCAACTCTAACAAATAAGAATGCATTAGAGGGGCTCATAAAATTCCCATTGAGAGTCATGTTTGATACTTACTCGAAATTTCACATTCTGATGGAATGCTTGTTTCCAAAAAGATGTTAATTATGAGTGCTTTCTGAAGCAAGGTTATTGCATGTATTATACAGCTTCAGGAATGTCCTGTGATGATCTGTATCCTAATTACTGAGACCACTTGGCTTAGGCAGTCATCTGCAGAACAAAAATTTTCCGCAAATCACTTCAGTGTTTTTAATTCATGCTCTTCACAGATCCATAGTAACCTGCTAAAGATGCTAACAGGTATGCCTCTCAAGCTATCTTTAATGTCTGCTGCTAATGGCAAACACTGCAGTTACTTGCTAGCAAAATGCCTATAGGAATGTCATTGGTACTAAGCAAAATAAGAGTAAGCCTTATTGTAAGCATATTTTTTTTGCTAGGACTTGCACACACAGCTCACAGTGAAGTGCTTGCTTACTTGCAAGCTGTTTCTGCTCCAGCACAGCTGAAGAAAAGATGATGGTGAAGCTATTTGGTTTCAGGAGTAGCACGGCTCCCCCAAAAAAGGGTTTGCTACTAAATTAATATTACTTAAAATAGTGCACTTACGTCTATAGGGTTTGGATGTTTTCTAACCATGAGTCAAAGAGCTTGTTTGTCTGTCCTTCAGTATAGTGAGAGATGAAATTGGAGGTGGGCAGGCAATAAAAGAGCAATCACTCACAAAATCCTGGGTTTACCCTCTTCTCACAAGTTTGTAGCTGTGTTTTTAAATGTTCGTAAGCATTATTACAGTAGGATTTACTGAGATGCAAAGATGCGAGGAAGAGGCTGGCTCTTTGGGAGGCTCTGGCTGTGTGCAGCAGAGAAATTGAAGGAAGCCAGGGCCTGGGGAAAGGGTGGTTCTCATCTAAGATGAAGACAGATTTGGGGATATCTGTGTGCCAAGGATTTAGAGGACAAACTCTGTGAACCACCTCCATATTCAGATGGATGTAAGCCAGATGGACACTTCCAGGTCAGTTAAAGGGAGCTACTTGCAAAACTAGGTGGAGGAATATACTCTGAAAATAAGACTTCTTGATTTTTCTACTTGGTAATTATCTACTAGAAAAAAGAATGGCTCCAAATGCAAGTTCTTCCTCAGCATAATCTTGTGAGAGCAAAACACAGAGATTTGCAGGTGAAGCCTGTTATGTTTGGTGCCTGTGTCTTCTTGACCCACAGCTGTACCTCCTAACTCATCAAACTGTCAGATACCTTGCATCAGGAATGGTGAAGGTAGTAGACTGACTAATCCTGTGTAAAGATGATGTTTTCCAGTACAATTAATTTATTTTTAAGGAGTCAAAGGGGCGTGGGGGTGGTGGTGTTCAGTTTGAGGTATTTGGTTAGTTATTTCATTTGCTTTTCCCCTTGAAGTCAGGCCAGAGAAGGCTTCAGGGATTTAATTTTAGGAACTAACTTAAGGAAGAAAAAACTTCAAAAAATAGTTCCTGTAGCCTGAGATAGTACATAATGTTACTGATCCTGCAGTCAGGTTGGGTACTGCAGGCATACACGTGCCTATCGTGCTGCACTCCGCATCTCTCATTTATAGCAGTCTCTTCCCACTATTTCTTTCTTCTTTCAGAAAGTGTTCTGATGCAGTGGACCTGGGCTGGTGGGAATGGAGAAAATATGGCTTCTTCCCAACAGCTAATCCCTACTGCTGCAGCATGCCCCTGCTATCTTTTTTGGTGTCTTACATGAAGTTGCCAGCTGTCCTTCTCAGGGTTTCTCCTACGTGTCTCATGCTCTAGTTCTTTTTCTATGTCATGCTTGATAGTTTGCTGCTACTCTTCTAAAAATAGAGAGGCTATTCTTGGCTGTGATTTATACCAGGGATAGCAGATATGACAATATTCTGGACTTTCT
Organism: Sakesphorus luctuosus; assembly: GCA_013396695.1. Lineage (NCBI taxonomy): Eukaryota > Metazoa > Chordata > Aves > Passeriformes > Thamnophilidae > Sakesphorus > Sakesphorus luctuosus. Next base: position 910,509 of record VWZD01008768.1, read on the forward strand.
TTAAAATAAAGGATAGTTGTGGTTTTGGCCAAGTCTGCAGGAATTCTGGAGGGCCTAAGGCTGGGCCTCCTAGCCAGAAAGCTGGATTGGGTCAAGGTGTCTACACAGGGGGTGGGAGGACCTTCCTGGGAGATGTGGAGACTTACCTGCTAAGATGACTTGTGAAATCACTGCTGTGCTAATGCTACCCCAAGAGCTAAAGTTATAGCAGTAATTTGGTACAAATGTTTAGGGTGAACTACAATTTACGGACGTTGGCTTGTCCTCTTTGCCGTCAGCAGTGTAAGGAACGTGTGCACTACATTGGTTTTACAATACATCCCCAAGGCGGGTGGGACAGATGGATGCAGGTATCTGATCATTTCCATGCAGCCAGTAGAGCAATTGGAATTTTGCCTTTCACTCTGAGATGTGATTGATTTGTGGGCTTTCCAGAGCACTGCAGAGATCAGGTGCTTTTTGGTTGCTTCTCTTTGCAGTCTGTATTTTATAATTGACTGTAACAGCTTCTTCACCAAACTCCATGGGGTATGCCTTGCTCTGGAAGATTTCTTAGTTTGGATTGAACAGCACTTATAGATTTATTGGTGATAGTTTTTACTGTGAATGTAGACCAGCAAGGTATAGAGATGCAAATTTTTATTTTGCATCAAATGAACCTTTCATTCCTATCTAGGTAATTGAGCCAATGGAGTTTAAATTCTCTAATACAGAGCTTCTTCTCTCCATGAATTAAACGGATTAACCTTTCTTAGAAAGCTGTCACTAATTATATTACTATACTGGGCTATTAATTCCTTTCCTCAATAAGTTACTATTTTTATATGGCTACAGTGACCTGAAGTAATTATGACCCCAGTATTAGTTGAAGCCTTCCAGTTTAGTGCTCTTCTCATGACATTTACTGCTTCTACTAATGTCTTACAAATACTGTGAAGGAATAACAGCGCATAGGGAGAATTTCAATAAGCACTCGCAGAGCAATAGCTGAGGATACCTTAGCAGAATAGTGTTCCTTTTATTCCCCTACATGGGCACCCTGCAGTATTCCATGCCTCTTTGAGAAGAGAAAGTGTTCACTATTGGTATCCACTAGATTTCTTTTGCATACTGGAAGTAATTGACTTTATCTAGTTAAAGATGATGGAAAAATAAGATAATTTAATGCATGTTTGCAGTCCGACATTGCCTAGAGTCCAAGAATTCACAATGCCAAAGGCTGAATTATTTTCTTCTTGTTTTTAGAATTGTAAAACACTGAGCTGCTGTTGTGTGCAAGAAGTGGTGGTAGTTGAATACTTGCTGATATTCCAATACCCAATTTCTTAGTTGGGCAAAGCCTACTTCATTCTATTTACTGGGAATGAAGGTAAATGGAAAAAACAAAGAGAGTTTGTCACCCTGGATGAAAACTTCTCACCTGAGTTTCATGAAAGATATGTCATGAGACCAAATGGGAGTGAATTTCATGATTTATGGATTAAATATCACTTTAATCAAAACGACATTTAAAGTAGCCAGCTTAATCATTGTCATCAACTTCATCAGGGTGATTGAAACCATCATTACCTTAGCAACTGATTAGCAAGAGCTGAATGTAGTCTTTCCACTAAAGCTGGAGCTGCTCATTAGAAGGATGTCAGAGGTGTCTGACTCTATCTGCCCTGGTGCTTTTGCTGTATTTTGCAAGAGTGCATGAGGATTTTTCCTAATGTTAAGGTTCTTTCAGTGTAATTCAAAAGAATTACTCTTTTGTATTACAAATACCTAAGTATTTATGTATAAAGCTTGTTGATAAAAGTAGAGTGCAAAAGTCTGACTGTTTCTTAGGCTTGATAACCAATGCTATACAAATAATTAACTATTTAAACACAGTTTTGAAAAAAATATGAAAGAAAGGATTGAAGTTTCTAAAGGAAAGAAAAAAAATATCACCTAAACAACAAAATCCCAAAGCAATGTAGAGGACAGGTGGTTGTTCTGCACTCCAGTAGAAAAACCATATTACCTGTTACCTGGGCAAGATTGCCAAAATGATAGCTTGCAAGTTAGCATATAAGCTTCTCTGTCTGGAATGAGAAGATAAAGCAGTAGGACACATGATTCATATGTGTCTGACCCCTGGGGTATTTGGGGCTGGTAAAGGAAAAAAGAATTTTTCTGTTAAGTACTTTGGAATAAGCCACTTAAGGTATAAGTAGCAGCAAAGTATTAAGAAGGTTTCAGGAGCATAAAAATGAGTCTGATAAGCAACTGAAATAACCATAAACTACATAGCAAGTTACTTGTAGAGTTGATGAATCCATCCAGACAGAGACTTTGGGGAGGAGGAATTTGTGTCAAAGTGAAGATAAGTTATTTCTGGTCAGGAAAGCAGCCCTCTTGCTCTAGTTTTCAACATGGTGTTTTTTGGCAAGAACCAGTGATACATCTCATCTGTATTTGTCTGTATTCATGGAGAAAGGAAACCAAGGATGTTTTTGTCATTTTGCAGTGATCACTGTGGGAAAGGCAATGGTTCCCAGCAGACCCCTCAAAGACACATCAAACAGGTAACGAGGAGGGCCCTTAGTGACACACAAAATGGCACAGAGGAACAAAGTTTCAATTTGGTTTCAGAACGTTTGGAAAAAACTTGATTTGGAAACTAATGAAAATCTTCTATTTATCTTCATGGCTTACAAACCAAGCTCGATGACAGGCAGAACGGAAAGGAAAGCAACATGGAGAGTTTAATGAATGTGGAGAAAGCAAGGATAAAGGGCCTAGAAGGGTTCTTGGACAGGACAACAGTGAGTGGCTTCATTACCTTATTTCTTGTATTGAAAGCCATGGTCTTTTCATCTTGAAAGATATAAGACCACCTGAGATCAAGACACTTACTGAATTAACAGCCACGATCTCTTCCTTTGTGGAGCAGGAACACTTGTGTCAATCCTGGTCAGCTTTCTGTGAAAGACATTTTGCCCAGCTGTGATGGCATCTTTCCAGTACCTAATCTTCCAGGGCTTTTCTGCCTCTTTGGTATCATATCTGTTGGTTGCTGAGGTCTTGAGTATTTGTTTTCATTATTGGTGGGATATTTCCCAGAGTAGTTCTTCAGATTAACACAAGTGGCTTGCCAGCTGTCAGAGTATTTTGTGGCAGTAAGGAGAGCTCCTCCAAACCAAAACAGAATTCTCTGCCATCACAGGGTACATGGAGATGATATTTTGGAACTTCAGGTTGGCAGCAGAAGGGATATCATGAGGCTTCCTGCACCAGCACAGATACCCTTCTTTGGTGCATAGAGAGTTGTGCTGTTCCTCCACCTCTCTGCCCTCCGGAGTGAGCAGGGCTGAGTGAAGGCAGCATGGCGGCAATGCTGCCAGCAACCTCTGAGGCTGGGCAATGTCCCTGCTGTACCTGGCTTCTCTCCTGGTCCTGCTGTCACCACAGCTGGGGCTGCTGCAGCAGAGCTCTGAATCACGTTTATTATTGCTCACGTATGCAGGAGAGATTGAACCAAGTTTTTATTTTATTCTTTGGGCCAATATGCTTTTGCTTCAATGGAGTGTTCCTCTCATGGATGCTGTTTCAAAACACATACTGAAATTTTATTCCTACTACTCCTTATTAGTGATAGTCTATCTCTTTCCTACATATCTTTATTTCAGATCCTACTGCAGGTGGACTTTAATAGACACATACCTTTCCTTCCAGTGGGGGGGTGTTATCCCTGTTGCCTAGAAGGAGCATTTGGTACCATTAACAGGCTTTTTATGGTGGTAGCATTGTTTTGAGAGCGCATTTTGGAGTGTGTGTGTGCTTGGCAATTGCTAAAGCAGCAGCACCTGTGACTATCTGGAGAGAGGAGAAATGAGCTGCAGAGCGCCAGACTGTGTTGGGGATGACAACTGGGCTTGGCAAACCCCAAAGCCTGGCTGTGCTGGGGCCACGGCTGCCTCAGTGTCCTGGAATGAGGAGTCCAGGCTTCTGTTCCTGTGCGTGAGGACAGTCAAACCTTCTAAATGTAGCAAATCACTCTGGCAGCAGATTGCAGGACAGCCAAAAATGAAGCACACCTGATGGTTCCTGATGCCTTATCAGCAGTAATCTCGCACGTGCCTTGACAGCAGCTCCCAGCTCTGGTGATGAGTGCTCTGCCACCAGCCATGTTCACCTCTGTTCAGCCAGAAGCTGGACTTGGAGTTTCCCCTGGGCCTCTGGATGGGAACCAGTGTCTGCTGAAACAGGGACATGGAGGGAGTTTACCATGAGGCAAGGTAGTTCTCAGCTCCTAATTCACTTTCAGTTTGTACTATGGCGGTGCAGTCACCAAATTGGTGGCTAGAGCAGCATTGAGAAGGACAAGTACAGAGCAGGCCAGCCAGATTTCTGGAGAATGGCATCCACACCTTTCTGAGCAAAAGGAGAACGTGGTTATGCTGTTGTGCCTGTACTTTAAGAATGGATTCAATTGTTGCTATAATGAAAAATGCTACTGAACTTCTCTGCTTCTGCCTAGTTCATATTTTCCCCACATACTTCCTTCTAGGTTTCCTTATTACTACTGTCTGTTCTAGTTGATCTAATTTTGTGGTCAAAGTGAGCAGATGGAGAGGGACATGCTATTCCCTATCACGGTCTAAAAGACATCAGCCCAGAGAGTTTAAGCACCAGTGCAAATAGCTGAAACTTGAATCATGAGCAATTATTGTATGAGACACAAATGAAGTGTTTCAGCTGGTTAGTCGAGTAGGCACATATTAACCTCCCACCGACATGGCAGAATTTCAGAAAGTTCATGCATAGGCTGTCTTGTTGACCTGCTTCAAGATTAAGAGAATTTACATCTATAGGTGCATTTGTAGTGGGTATTTTTGTAGATGTTAAAATCACTGCAACCTTTGAAAGTAAATCTACTGTTGACTATAATTAAAAATGAATTCCATGTGTGTGAAATAGGAGTCCTAAATACACATAAACATCGTTCTACTAAATCAGAGTTGTTTCGTTAAAGACTGCTAAGATGAAAAAGACTGAGAAGTGATCTGGTTTTGGTCACTTGTCATCATTTATATTAAACATTTATATCTTAGAAGTGTAAATACCTGTTAAATAAGTCATCCTTTTTCTCTAAAGTTAAGGAGAGTTTGTTCTGGAGTTCAAGGAAATGGGCTGAGAAGGGACATGAGGAAGCCATGGTAACATCAGCTCTTTGGATCGGTGCTCATCTACTTTTTCTTCAAAGCTTGTGCAATTTCCTTGGTCAATCTCTTCTATTTATTTCAAATTCTGATCCTTCAAAGACTTGGCTGAAATTTTCAAAGCATATGCATGTTGTAGCACTGAGAATGGTTTTTCAGTTGGATGTGCTTTTAGCATCCTGTTTAGACACAGTTGGGTTGTGTATATATCTACTGATTTTCTCTAAGTGTTTTGAGTGGCTGGAGCCAAATCAAAATGTGACATTTCCCAAGAAGTTATATTATCCATCAATAGCTTTCCAGAAAATTTGGATTTTTTTTTTTCCGTAAGATTGTAAGGAGACAGCCTGCAGTGAAAAACTGCAGCTCAGATATGTGTACAGTCTCAGGCTGCACAGAAAGACTGACAGAATTACTGAAGCTGCTGAAGATCCACAGCATCAGTTTCCAAGCAAATGTTCCTCCTGTCCCCACCGCTCCTTTTGGAAAGCTCTCCACCCAGAGGGTTGCTCTTAGTGCCCTCTGGAAAAAAACTCTGCAAGAGGGTCTTGGAGAGTAGGGAAAGTAACAGGAGGGGATGGAAGGGAGGAACAGGAGAAAAAAGTAATGAACATGCACAGAGAAGTTAATACACAGTGAAATTAGCCTCTATGTGTTTCCTCAATAGTTGGATTATTTCAGCAGTTTGGCAGATGTTACTTGTTTTTCTACTGAAAGTGGTAGCAAAGAGTTACATTAAGAGTGGTTGCAATGCTTTAAAATTTGCTCTTAATTAAATCTTACTGCATTCTATTTCACTTTCAGATTTTCTCATGTTTATGGGTGATTTGCAATTCAGACTTACAATTCATGCTTAAATTGCCATTTATGCGTGTACTTTCTATGGTTGCAAATGAAAATTTAACTCAGTTTTGATAGCACTACTTTAAGGAAGACCCAGGAAAAGTATGTAGTTTGTTTTAGATCTCAGATATTGTTGACTGGGTTCAGAGCTCAAGCTGAAAATTCAAGAGCATCTATTTTCTCTTGTGATTATAACACTGTCATGATATGTGGTTTGGTCAGTGTTTTTCCTTTCAGCTCTTAGCTGAAGAAAGCAAAAGGAATGGGGAATGAACTAAGAGGGGGCATAAAAACAATGGCAGATGAACAGTCCTGAATCTAAATGGGCTGCCCTGGAGTGTGGGTACCCCCATTTGCTTATTTGTTGACATAAAGCAGAGCTAAACATTGTATTCTGAGGGAAGCAAGACAACCATGTGGAATGGATAGAAGCAGAAGATATGAAACATAAGAAACTCCTGTTTGCAATCAGATTAAGACAGTGTTGATTTAGAACAAAACCAAACACTGTTGAATTTCACTGAAACTCAGGTGGCCTCTTAAAAATAACTTAATCTAGTTTTTCTGTCTAATGACTAACTGTGGACTTTAATGTGGACATCTACTTTAGTAGATATCTGCCTTCAGTACTGTTATTGAAAGATGGATATTGTAGTGCATTCCTCAGAACTAAAGAGTTCAGGCAGTGAGACAGACCTAGTCAAGCCAGTTTTGCATTGCTTTCTAATCAATGTGGAAAGTTACTTATAGAAAGAAAATGTCATTTTAATAGTTAAAATCTCTAGTGTTTTACCCTCTCCGCTTTCTCAGGAAATACTGGACGCTACTGAGGGCGTACATCCTATGGCTCTTCCCTACAAGGATTTCTGCTATGAGTATTTTGCAGAGCAGTTGACTACACTTGTGCAATTCTTTCAATGGGTGTATGTTTGGATTTTAGGGATTGTGCATAAATAAAGGAAAACCTTGCTTTTAAAAGTGGAAAATCCCATTTTATGTCTCATTTTGAAGAGCAGTGAAGTAATTTAAATGCTATGGTGACAAAAATTGCAGCCACTGAAATTCAGGAAGAAAATGTGGCCAAAAATGTAAGATGAGAGTTGGGTGGTTCTCCCTGTGTAGTGGCATCTCTGTCCAGATATGGTTTTGTTGGAGCAAGAGCTTATTTCTGTGGCCCAGGGGCCACAGAAACACATCTCTACTTACTGGCCAAACATAGCTAGTGGCCTTGGTGGCTTCCAAATATGTGAATCAGCACTGGAGAGCGGGAGATCAACATAAACATAAAATTGATTCAGATACCAGTAATACTCACCTTGTGTGACCAACTCCTTCAGTGCAGGTCAAGCGCAATATATGGAGCGATGTTTGTTCTGTTTGCTTTAATGGCTTGCTGAAAAAAGAGTGTACTGGTGTCTCTTGGAGCGCAGAGTTTTCGGTGGAGGGGGAGAGTTGGTGGGGTGTTTTGGTGTTTGTGCAGATGTGTTTGGCATGCATCAGCTAAATGGAGAGGAAAAGCCACCTGGGGAAACCTTAGCAGATCCTGGCTGGAGGCCAATTTCAAACATTTTATGACTGCAAATTTGCTGCCGAGAATCAAAGAAACAGTAGGCAGAGCATCCAGAAGCAGAATAAATTAACCTCTGTTAAATTCCATCAAGAAACCCAGTATAACAAGAGAAAAGAAAAGCCATGGAAGTTTGTCTTCCCTTTGAAGCTTTTTTAGAATCAATCTTTAATGACGGGTGGCTGCAACTTCTTTCCAAATGATAACGAGTGTAAATGCTCCGGGTTTTTAAGGCAGACAAGATGGAGCTCAGGGTGCTACTTGCACTGACAGTTATCTCTAAGTATTCCCCTGGGGCCTGAACTGCAGTTCTCCTCTGTGTGAGTAATGATAAAGCCAGCAGTTGAAAATTGAGGCGAGTGGGGCGTGTAGTGTTTGTTCTCTGAGTACTGAAATCTGGCATGACACCAGTGGTGGGAAATGCAGAATCCTCCCTTCTGCAGCAGGCAGGGACCAAATGGCACAACAAAGAACAGGCTATGAACACTTCTGCAAATGGAGAGAGAGACACGTTAGTGAAAATATGCAGGAAAAATGAATAGCTTGGTAAAAGCTCCTCTTTTTGTTCCCTGTCTAGAAAATCTGTTCTTTAATAGGTTCATTTTGACTTCTAAAGGAACTTCTGTCAAACATAATTATCAGTGAAGACTACAACTGCAACGGTATCAAAGCTGTGTTTGCAGAAATCAGGATTCAGAGCACTTTGAGATGGAAGACACTTGTAGAATTTCTTTACATGTCATTTCATGTTTCTTCTGTTTATGAATTTTCCAACTGTGGTACATACAGATTTCTTTTTAAGAAAGTCTTTGGCAGCTGCATTGTATTTATTTTTTTTCTCTCTATGTTTGGTTGAAAAGACAGGAAAGTGAAACAAAGCACAGAAATAAGGCAGCCTGTCACACTGAAACCTCTGAAATATAAATAATAAACTTTATTTACTAGGTAAATCTCTTTGATACTCTTGTTTTTCATATTTTTAACAGCTCACATGTAAATACAAGGAAAGTGTCTACCTTGATATTGTTAAACTGAAAGAAGCATTACATTTCCATTAACAGACAGGTTTGAAAGCATGTCAAAAATATTTTGAATGCAATTAGGAAAGCAAATGTTTTCATCCCCCTGTTTGAAGATTAATTTCATTTACATTCTGGATAAGATCGGGATGATATCAAGAAATGTATGTGATTTGCCATTGCTACTCTTTGCATGGCATGTATATTCCATGTTGAAGATATCCCTTCTGCTCATGAGCCTTTAAGGACTTTGGTGTTACATGTAGATCAAGTACTGATTGCCACTCTAATCTGTTCTTATCTATGTAACCCACCAGAACAATAACTCCTGGCTGATGAACTGAGCATTATTTTAAGCATATTTAAAAGAGGAAAAATGAGATTAAATGGATTTCTTTCCCATTTTTAGACTACTCACTAGCTCACAATTCAAACATACACTGAATAATCTAGTGAAAATTAAATGTCATCATTTGACTGTAAGAGGAATGACCCACTGAATTCAAATTACGCAGAACCCTGAATTGCTTTCAGCTGTTCTTGTGATGGGTCACCATTTCTAATGATAAGTCTCCAGGTACACTGGCAGAGCAGGAGCAGAGAAGGTGGATTGTGTTTGCAGGAAAGCAGGTGTTAAGTAACAGGGGTGCTTGGTGCCTTGTGTTTTAGAGCTGCAGTTAGAGTGTCTTCATCACTGCTGTGCCAGGGAGAGTGCTGTTCAAATTGTTTCGGGGAAACATGTCATGTTTGCTTTAGGAACTGGAAGCAGGAGCTCTGAGCTACTTCCATTATGTAAAATTTTCTCAATTGAAATAGCAAGTCACGCTGCTATTGTTCCCTTACCCGTTTCTCCTGTGCCCTCCAGTGCCATCAGCACCCCTGGGTACATGTGTAGAATCTGGCAGGATCTGGCCAGGGCTGTGAATGTGCAGAGGAGGACCCTCCATAACCAAAGCAGTGAGCAGAAGATTTCTCCACACAATACTTCATACTGAATTAATTTAAGACTTGAACAGAGCAGCTAAAAACTTGGTGCCGTTTTCAGTAGTTTATGAATTATATTCTTTTTCTTGAGGATGGGGCGGGAGGAATAAAAGTGTCGTCTTCAATCTCTAAATATCTGCGAGCATCATCTTGTACAGGCGTCAAATTCTTTTCTCCTCTAAAATTCAAGTGTGATTTGCTGAGGCTCAAAGCTGCAGGACTTGTTGTTCCACCACACAAAACCTCCACTGTGTATTTTGTAGTGTCAGCTCAGTGCTATGAGAGAAAAGGATACATGACAGACCAGGAGGCAGAATCTATTGCTCACACTTCAGGATGTAAATCGGTCAAGGACAACTTCAGGTGGGAAAGAAATCTCTTCTCTATGTATTTAACGCCTGGCTATAAATTTGAGGACTCTAACTCCCCCTCATGCAGCAGTATTGACTAATGTGTTTTTCGTATATACAAGTGTGCATTTGTCAGTTTGTTCTGCCCACAGTACAGACGTTCACAATTTTGATCACAGATGAAGACTCCCCTCTTACGAGATTTTTTGCAAGTACAAATTCACTTTAAAAGTCTGCAGAGGATGCTGTGGCTATATCAAATAGCGCTCAGGAGGCCATGGAGCAGCATTCTTCACAATTCAAAGTTTCAAAACATTTCATAAGAAAAACAAATTCACAGTGTGTAGTTTTCTGTCTCTTCACAGGCCGCTAACATCATAAATATGATAAGGACTGTTAATCGTTAAAGCTGAGTGCAGGTCAATTAGCACATTTCCTAGGTAGTGCAACCACATACTTAAAACCATCTCTCCTGATTATTTTTTAAGCTTTGAAAGAACTACTCTGGAGTCCATGTGAGCTATATGGAGAAGCCTGCTGAAAGGAATTGCTCTTTTAAGAGGGTGAGAAGCACTAGAAGCCTCTAATTACAGTAGTGCAAACTGTCAGTGCTTGTATAGTAGGCTATATTAAAATGTAGTTTGTGTTGGTTCACTTTCAAGCCAAGATAACAACCTCACAGGAAACAGGGGGTTTACATCAATCAATTGAAAATTGATATGGCTCCAGTGCAGCCTAGATAAGGAGCCACTCACCCCTCATACTGCCAGGCACTTGATGAAACCTGTGCTGGAAAGCCAAGGAAAGGCCAAGTATCAGTCACTGCTAATTCCCTGCTGATGCTCCTGCAGGTAGCTTGTAAAGAAGATCCAAAGGCTATTTGATTTCACTGTCCCATAACAGCTTTATAATAAGCTATGTGCTTCCGTAATAATTTACTGGTTTAATTATATTATGTTGTTCAGGCTAAAAAGATAAGAAATAAAAAAACCTTCCAGGCATATTTCCCTTTAGTACTTAGCTTTTTTAAGGCTGAGGGAATAGAATAGGAGGGGCACTTACACCACCACCAATAACAAAAAAAACCAAACCAAACCAACAAAAAACCCCCAAAAACAAAAAAACCCCCAAACCTAAGTCTTACTGGCTTGAACCACAGCTGTGGGGTGGGTGAACTCATGCAATCATTAAACATTTTGACACCACATATGGCACTAATAATAACTTCCTACACAGGTAAAATTCCTACAGGACAAAGCAAAATAGTGGCATGACTAATGGGCAGCAGGCTCTGGGAAGGGTCTTTGATTTCGTAGTTGTTGCTATGAAGCAGCAGCCTTGCTCCCTGAGGTTCCTCAGACAGTGATGGGAGTGGGAGGGCACTCGGGTAGGGATTGACAGAATGAGTTGGTTTTTTCATGGAGATCTTCTGTCCTCTCCCTGCCCCAGTTCAGCAGTGGGTAGAGCTAAAAAGCGTACAGCCTGAGGTGATGTGGTTGCTGCTGAAAGCCTCAAGCCCTTCTGAGATGTGACAGCATTCTGAGAGCTGGCATAACTGACCTGCTCTGTATCTACATGCCAAACTGCAACTGCGTGATGGGTGTTTACTCAGGCTGTTGTGTGGCTGCAAGGAGAGGGTTAACAATGGGAGAAATTCCTACTTAGTTCATTAATACTGTAGGTGTTATTTAAGAAAAAAATAAACCCCAGTTGGGACAGATTGCAGGATTTACTAATCAGCGTGTCAGTTCATTTCCAAATGCCTTATACATCGCGAGTTATTGTTGTCCAGCTGCTTCTTGCAGATCCAATTTGAAATAAAAACAAAATTCTGGACAGCAGTAGCGTGCTTCTGGGACTCACCTCTGATTTATTCAGGCAGATATCTTTTGAAGGTATGCACATAAGGAATGGGGGAGAGGGAACAACCAGCGTAGATATTGGGAGATACTCAGTAACTTCTTGATAATGCTAAGAGAATCTTTGGGCCACACAGAGCATTGTTTCTTTGTAAACTAATTTAGGAAGATATCAAAGGTTGTGCTGAAGATCCTTTATTTGTAACTGTGCAGTGAGGGCTCCATAATGTATATTCAGTTGTGATATTCAAAAACTGTTTAACTCTACAGGTGATAGGACTTTAGCTTATGGAAATTTAAGCATATCCTCATGTGCTAGAACAGCTTCCCTGCATTGGAGACTCCCCTCTAAGCGCATTTGAGCGCAAGAATTGTTCCCTGTGTGCATACAGTTATACCTCAGAAAGGACAACCCCATCCGATGGGACAGGGTTTTGTTTCATGGTTAGCTTAGGAAGAGAAAAGGTGTGTGTGTCAACAAATCCTAGTGGCATTCAGTATCAATCAGAAGCTTAAAAGCAGCTCATGGCCCATCAGTGGTCCACTCTGGCCTCCAACAGGGATTCATGGGGAGACACCATTCACAACGCTGCTGCTTCCTTTGAGAATGCACACGGTCTTGAGGAGAAAAGACGACGCAGAAAGAACCGTTCCTCACCAAAGGAGACGTTCCGCTGTGCATTTTGTGACTGGACTTGCCTGTCCTGCATCAGCCTCTTTAGTCACCAGCACGCTTGCAGCAAGTGTGGGTAGTGCCCTTCCCTAATCTTCCTTCACAAAGCGTAGCCATGATGAAGCTTAAAGAAAGGAGACCTAAAAAAAAAAAAAAGGATAACGAGACTAGGATACTTATTATCTGTGGTGCTCTTGGTTGAGGCTAAAGGAGGAGAAGGCTATGGCAGATCATACTTTTTCAGGCAATTTGCATTCAGCAGCTCCTTGCGCTCTCCTCTTGGCCTATGCTGCTACTGCATGAGCCAGCTGAGCTGAGGAAGGGGTCAGGCATTAGGCCCTTGTCCTCTTTGCCTCTGTCATGCTTGCCAGCACGTACTCAGCACTCTTTACAAGTGTACTCACTAGGGCATCACAGAGTGATGAATTCCAAGGAAGAATCCAGGGAAATCACCGAAAAGATACCTGCTACCTGATTGAACTGTTCCTGAGCATACTGCTCAGGTTTTTGTCTGCTTTGCTCTTGTTTTTCACTCTCCATGCTAATGCACTGTCACCATGGGTGTTATTAGGAGGTGGAGCACAAATACAGGAGTCTATGATAAACCTGAGGTTCCGGGATATGTTTTTGCTAGAGAGGGAACAACAAAAGCTTATTTTCTTTTGAAGTAGCTTATCTGAGCTTTTAGCAATCAGAGGGAGCTTTCCCTTGGCAGGCACAGCAAGGGCTCTTGCTTTGAATCAGAGCAGGGAGGTGGCTGTTGGTCAGCTGAGTCGTGTTCCTGCTTGCACACAGACCTGCTTGACGAGCAAGGGGCATGCCATTGTGCTTACCAAGTTCCTTGATGCCCAGCGTATTCCGAGAGCATTCTCCTCTTCTTCTCATGCACAGGTACCTGGGCCCCCTTCTCTCTGATGGAAACCTACTCTTTTGCTGTGAGTTTTTTTCAAACTGGTTACCAGTTGTGACCTGAGTGGAGATATTGAAGAGAGCAGACTTTCATCACCACAGGCTTATCTGGGACAAAGCTCATATTGGCAGAAAGCCAAGGATCAGTATATTAAAGCAGAGTGCAATAATCCATTCAGTTGGCAGGCTATCTTGATTTCCATATAAATGCAGAGAATTATATTTGACTGTGCACCTTTCAGGCATGTGAAATGCTAATGGTAAAGTAATTTTTATGTCACTTTGTTTTGATTTAGTTATTTGATAAATGAAATTCTCCCTGGCATTCTTGCCATTCTGTCTTGATAACTGATGTTTGAGCAGGAATAATTTTAATTGGAATTAATGACTACCAATTGCACTTATGCAGGTCCTTGGCTAAGTCCTGGAAACCTGAATTACTAAAATCATCAGAGATGTTTAAAGTGCCCTGTCCTGCAAACTAATAATAATCTACAGTTGCATCTGTGGTTCTGAGCTAAAAAATGATCTACAGCTCCTCTCCCATATATCCTTAGCCTGGTTCGCAATTGTACCACTAAACTAATTCTAAGGAGAGATTTTGTTGTTAATAACATGCTGTCATAGCCTTATTTTTTGTTGTTGTTGTTTCAGCTTTTTTCCAACTGTACAAATGGCACAATTTTTCCTAAATTCATTTGATACTTAGGGCTCCTGACCATGACAGGCACCATCCTGGGCTTATTTTTAACAAGTTTTATGATAAAGATTATGCTAAATTCCTGATTTTCCTTTAAATAATTCTTACCTTTGGTCATGCATTATTGAGTGAGAAGTGAGATCATAGAAGATGGTGTATTTACCATCTTACCATATTTTTATTTCTTATAAATGAGAAAGGAGCATGGATGACAGATTACTACGCACAGATAAGTGAACTGCAACTCAGAAGGAAGTGTCATCAATTCTCCTTTGCCAGAGCACTGCTGGGATGGTGGTGGATGGGGGAAGCCAGGCTGCTGCTGGTCCTACCTGGAGCTGGTGTTGAGCTGGGAGCTTTCCTCTGGCAGGTACTCAGTTCAGGGCAGTGGCGGGACTTCTCCAGACAGCCCCTGGAGCTGCCCCAAGGCGGTGCCACGTGTGGCTGGGCTTGTGAGCAGACAGAGCCCTGCAGGGGCGTGTGTCCCACCAGCGTGGCAGGCAGGGGTGGGCAACAGTCAGACACTTTTAATTGGGTCACAGAACAGAATCATAGAGTATGATGAGTTGGAAGGTACTCACAAAGATCATCGAGTCCAACTCTTGTCCCTGCACAGGACCATCCTCAAGTGTCACAACATGTGCCCAGGAGTATCACCCTTGAAGTAAAACCTTTTGAGCTCTGTCAAGCTCAGTGCTGTGGCCACTTCCTTGGGGAGCCTGTTGCAGCACCCAACTACCCTCTGGGTGAAGAACCTTTTCCTATTGTTTGTATGTAGCACTTGCTGTGGTCTGTTTGTGGACTGTGGTGACAAGAGAGAGACATCAGTGAGGGTACAGCTGAAAGCTGAAGTTGGAAAACAGCAGGTAATAGCGTGCAGGGGACAGGCAGAAAGATGTATCTGCAGGAGGAATGTTATCTAGCATGTAAAGCAGTGCCTCTCCCCAGCGACCATATTGGCAGCACAGGACTGCCAAGGCAGTTCTCAGCCTTAACAAATGATTTCCCACTAGCAGTTCTTATCTTGTATTAGTGGCTTTTTATTATCCTGTAAGTGTTTCTCCTCAGTAACAGAAGCAAGCTGACTTTTCATAGATAATGCTGATGTGGGTAATGTATCTGTGAGTGGGAGGGGCCCATGCTCTGAATGCCAAGCTATGGGTCTGTCTGGAGGATACAGGATGCTGTTTGATTGGGATGCTGCCTTTTATATTTGTCACGATGAAGAACTACAGTCAAAACCCAAGATTTCTAGCTAGTGGAGGGTTCTCAGAAAACCTGCAAACTTCACCGTGCCCTCTGTTTATAGAGTATCAAGGCTCCCAGGAAAGCTTTGCTCCAGGAGTATCAACAAACAATGAAATACCCTCCCAAGGCTTCTAAGCCACAAAACTGAGCTCATTGTCAGCTTCTCTGCTACTACTTTTCAAACTTGCTTTAAATTTCATTGTTCCTAGCTCATTTTCTGGTATATAATGCAAAACACGCACATCAACAGTATAATAAATCTTTTCTTATCTCTAAAATTCTTTTCCTATTGCTGTGTTTCTAGAAGATACTGCTGCTGTTGTGCCAACTATATAGATAGAACAGCCTTAGAGTTCAAATGTGACTCATAGTATATTAACTTACTGATACGGTAAACCTAAAACGGAAGAAAGGAAAATACAATAGTTTACTTTTTCAATATATTTCTTCAGGTTTCTCCATGTTAAATAATGCAAATGGCACATAATTATAAATAGTGGGGATTTTTTAATCAGAAAACTATCTGTATAAATAGAAGCTAAACACTTTTTAACCACGGCAATTTTATTTTGCTGAGAGGGTCTTGCCATTATATTTTGTTCCCCTCTCCCCTAATGTTAATTACAGAAGTTCGTATAATTGGGAAGAATTTAACAGCTTTGACAGTTTCTAATTTACATAGAAATTCAGCTTGTGTTATGGGAAAAAGTTTTTCTTTTTTCAGAATTTTTTTTTTTCATAAAAGACAATACAGAGAATATGAAGGCGTTTCATTTTCTTGTAAAGAATACAAAAAGAGATACAGAATGGCAAAATGGACACATTGAATGTCTAGTGGAAATCCTGGTATTGTGGGCCTGTGCTTTGCTTGCTGCATCACCACTGCAGGCAATGAAACCCAGACACTAAGGAGAAAAGGGAGATTTCTATTGTTTCCAGACTATGGACCCTTATAAAATGCTGCAAGAGATATTTAAAAACTCATTTAGCATGCCTTGTCCTCTTCTCATTTCTTGCATATGATGTTTGTTGCTCCTGGCCATTTGTCTGCTGGATTTTCTTTTTCCTATGGTTTTTGCCATGTGTCACCGGGTGGAGCTTTCATTCAGTGCCTTCTCTTTCAAAATTTCTAACCCCAGAAGACCCACTAGAAACATATGTGAGAATCATTAGAAAGATCACCAAGATCTATTTGTATAGGAGAATAATTTACACAAGTCTCTTCCGCTTTTCAACTCTGTCAAGCATCAGCATCCTGCTTTTACTTTTCTTGTTGAGACAGGTAGACATGGCATTTTTGGCTCAGTTCTGCTCCTCTGGCTCGTCTTTTCTGATATTTTCCTGAAGTATTAACTGAATTGCAAAAAATAGGATTGCTCATATGAAAGGCTACCTCTTTACACGAGTAGAAACCACACATTTGGCCCCCTTGAGAATGGCTCTGTGGTATTTCATGTACTTTGTTCTCTGGTCAGAAATTGAGGATCTTCCATTTCTAAATCTGATTTGCAGCTAAAATATACATGCGTCACATTGACTGATCATCCTTGGAAGTTTATATGCTTTTAGAGTTAAGGATGCAAATGATTAATGCTTCTGCTGTGCTTGCCTATGAATCATTATACAATGGCCTGAGTTTTCTTTCTAAATCTCTGTAGCTATAGCAAATAAGGTGTATAAGGGAGAGAGGAGGAAAAAAGGGTAGAATATGACCTTCCTATTAGTTTGTACTTCAGATAAAATAATTTTCTTGCAAGGACAAGGTTCTGTTTGAGTTTCTATCTACCCTGTGAACTATGACAAAGTACAACAATCATCTGCAGGCTTTTAGAAGTAAATCCAAGCATAAAAGTCATAAAAGTTGAAGCAACAGACCAAGCTGTCAAGATTTAAGTTTTAATACAATACTAATTAACTTTAGTGTTACTTTATCTCAAGGACAATTAGACATTCTGAGGGTAATCAAATGGAGTATTCCTCTGGGAAACACATTTTTTCCCGTCTGCTGACAATATGCTTTGAAGAACCCCTGAACCTCTCATGTCTTCTCCAGGTTAGATTCCATATGCATCTGAGGAAAACTGTGGTTTGAGTGACGATTTAAACCTCATTGCTCAAATCCTAAATCTCACTAGGTCTGTTAATTCAAAGTAACAAATGCTTCCTTGTACTCTCCCAATTTACATGTGAATTTTGTAATTCCCTTAATTTTTTTCAAAGTGCTTCTCGCCACAGCGAGTTTACAAAGCTGAATCCTAAACAGTAGTATATGGGAGGAAATGCATGTTGAAGCATTAAAAGAGGCAGCACTAGGTCTGTTCATTAAATTTGCTCTGTACCTCATCAACCTCCCCAAGAACCAAAGTCCGGCGCTGGCAGGAGATATGCAGGTGCTTAAGCACATCAGAATTACGTCTCCCATTTAACGAACATTTACATCCCTCTAAATGTCAGTCTTGGAGGAAGTAACGAGAAAAAATGTCACAGAAGATAACATCCCTGGTGGACATGAGGCAATAAATCCATCACTAGGTCCAGGTGGAAAATCATTATTCAGAACATCAAAGAAGCCCTTCACATCCTTCTGTCTGAGAAGTCAGCAACTCTTCAGTGTGCAATGATAGATTTTTTTTTTACATTATTTTTAATAATTCTGGTTTTTTCAGTCCCTGGTTTGACAGAACATTTAAGTTGGTTGCTATTATTTTTTTACATTTCAAAGAGTAAATTACCCCAAAAGAATGGATTTGGAATTATGACAAAGAGTAGATCAATGTTCACTCAAAATGTGAAGCATGACCTGAATTCTCAACAGCATCCCTAATGTTGGCCACAGATGAGCTGTACACTACACTTGGTGGCCCTGGGAAGCTGTTAGAAACAGGTATTTACCTTTCCAAAGCAGTTATAGTTCAAGTCAGTTTTACCAAGTTTTCAGACTGAAGTGTCTGAATTGAAAAGTTGTGCACATCTCACAATCAGAAATGAAACTAGATTTTTGTGTCTGCTTCAAACCTAGTGCTATCCCAATGGGAGGCTTGTCAAAGAAGCTGATTAGGATAAATGTCCATAAATCAGGACTAACCTGGTTAAATTAGCTCTTCCCTGCAGGCTTGTAAAGAGACAGAATCTTATCTGCTTCTTAGAGAGCCGGCCTAGGAGGCATACGATATCAGCTTAATACGTCTGTGCTGAAGTGTGAGACAGAGTAATGATAGTAGGATAATTATCACTATAAAATTAGAAATGCAAACTTCCCTCCCTCCTAGCTGTAAGAGAAATAGTGACTTTTTCCGTTATGTTTGGAAAAGATTTTAAACTTTCCACCTGGTAAAATGCCACTTAGCAATAGAACTCAATAGATTACCAGATCAAGGTAACTATGTCTTTAGGGGGAAAAGATGATTCTGAAATAGTTGTGGCCATTTTGATACAGTCATGTATTTAGTTAATTACTGTTACTTGCAAGCTGCATATGGAAGCACCAAAGATTTAGCATTCCCAAGTGTTAAAGGCGCTCGCTGGTGTCGTTACAAGGGCACTTTCAATTATCTTTGAAAGGTCATGGTGCTCAGAGGAAGTTCCCCAGGAAAGGAAAAAATCAAATGTCACTCCTGTCTTCAAGAAGGGCACGGAGGAGGATCTGGGAAACTATAGGATAGTTAACTGCAGCTCAATCCCTGATGGAACAAACAATCCCGCAAATTACTTTCAAATGTGTAAGACCAAGAAAGTAATTTCAAGTAGTCTGCATGGATTTCTGAAAGGAAAATCATAACAACTGGTTAGATAGCCTTCTGCAACAAGATGAGTGGCTCAGTAACTGATATTGTCTGTCCAGACTTTATGATGGCCAGCCAGTAGTGCTGTCCTCCAGATGTCATAGGAGGATAGAGTTTAACATCTTAAATAAAGACCTTGATAACAGGACAGAGAGAGGAAGGAAGGGAGGAAGGAAGGGAGGAAGGAAGGGAGGAAGGAAGGAAGGAAGGGAGGAAGGAAGGGAGGGAGGAAGGGAGGGAGGAAGG